>MU224527.1:1491216-1533928 GCA_018584345.1 Thuja plicata | reverse complement strand
TATATATATATATATATATATGCAGGTGATTTGTGTAGGTACCAAGCATCGAATCCACCTGGCTTCACAGGTCTAAGTGTGCCTTTAAATCCTTGATCATGGTTGAAAGGAACATAGCACAAAGGCCCATTGTTCCTAGCCTTGTCATCATTCTACTTAAGGGATGATCTTGATACTGAGTGACCCTATCGAATTGTCATAACAACAGATTTTGATTCAACTATTTCTTTGTTTGTGTGTTGGTATGAGTTTGAGGGTGGTGGTATTTAATATATTTATTAGCATTGATGATGCATTTATTATGGATTAATTTATATTGTTTATTTGTGCTTTTGGACATATTTTTTAATTATTGATAATTATTTTAAATTATTATTTCTCCCCTCTATGACTTAATCATATTTTAATAAATTTAATTATTATGCTTTTGTTAGCGAACTGATTTGTCTCTCTGAAAATCTTTTATAGGAAAAATCTACAGCCCTTCTTGAAAGACAAATGACCCTAACAGTTGGGTAAATGACTTGAATTCACTTCCCGAATTAATCCTAAGTACAGCTCCCTAGAGATATTTTATTATTAATATCTAATTCTGAAATTCAACTTTTAACCTAAAATTTTTAGAAAGGTTACTTCAACATTCATAGATGAGAAGCATTGTAGAAATACCTTAATAAAGATAGCATAATGATAAAGAAAGAAAAAAGCATAGTTTTTCTTTTAACAGATTCAATGAAAATAGACAACTAATCGGCAGAAAGGCAACAACATATAGATAAAGTTCAGGAATTATGAATCAACAGACACATACATTGCAGAGTAAATGAAATGTCAACACAGCACACTTGCTTTTTGTTTTCAAATGACACAGATTTGATAAAATTCACTGTAATGTATTTCCAAAAATTACTACACAGGCAATCACATGGAATCTGTTCCTTCAAAATAGTATCAGATTTCTCTATATATGTTCCTCTACCTTTTTTTTAAATCAAACTATCACCAAAAATAAGACTATCTAGTTATGATTAGTCTCTTATTTTTTGAACCCTTCCAAAGTTTGCAATAGAAATACTTATAGTATCAAAGCACTGAGAGGTCTCCTGAAAAACTTGACCTCTTGGGCAATCAGTTATAAAATAAAACCAACAGAAAAGGACACATGTCCTTGAGAGTTTGCATGTTAAACCAAATAAAAACTAATTATCTAAATCTAGTTCTTTGTCCACAGAATGATCCTCACTTCCTGCTGGACTCCCTTCTTCTTCGGTAATCAACTGGGAGGTTTCCATTCTTTATACGCCTGGACCAGCTCTTTCGCGAATGGCAGATGCGAGATCTTGGAATTCACTATCCGGGCCATTAAGGCCTCCTTACTCCACTTCAACCTCTTCACCTTTTCTACAACATTGGGCAACTGATCCACACACACATATATAACATAGATTCAATCCTTTCCATCTGAGTTAAGTCAGAGCCTTTAGGATTAACCTTTTATCTTATTACCTTTATCGCTGAGTCGAAGGCTTCCAGAGTGCCTTTCAATTCTTGTTCACCGTACACTGATGGATAAGTATAGGTGAAGTTAATGACCTTCAACTCGTTCAAAGCGGCTTTCTGAATTTGTTTAGCTTTGGCCTTATATTCTTTGTTTTCTGTAATGGTGCTCCTTATAAGAGATATACACCAGCTGATGTTCTTTCTAAGAATGAAGAAAATGGATTCCTCGGCGCATTTCAGAGATTTTTCTTCACAGAACTTACTGAAACCATATCTCTCTATTTCCAAGAACTTTCTCATCGCCGATACCCATTTTTCCTCCTCTCCATCCCAGACTTGTCATTGGGTCTGCAACTCTCCCATCATGGCTTCAAGTATCATGGAGGACTACATGTGAGTCTTTGATATTTTGTTGGCCACTGCTAAGTACTTGGGGCATCCACTCATCAACTAAGGAGACTAGTGTTCGACCCCTCTAAACTTGATTTAGAAAATTTTTACTTTCTGCAGAGTTTGGATCAAATACCTATGGAGATTGGGTCAGTGGCATGGCATCAAAGTTGAAGAAAATGTTTATAAATTGGGAGAGTGATACTATAGTCTGTTTTAGTTCTGTCTTTTCCTTGTTGTCCTTCCATGATGTCATTAACATCTGTTGAGCCGTCTCTTTGAAAAGGTGATTCTTTCCCGCCCTATCCATAGTCCCTAATTCAATTTTAGTGACTTCAAAGTCTTCAGCTGCAACATCCTGTTTCTCTTCCTTTGGTCTGTAGGTGGCTACTTCAGTCGTCCACTTCCCAATTTTAGTATCAGCAAACATCTGTGTTGTGCTCTTAACTTTCTTGGCCTTGGGAGTATTTTGAACATATTTGTTGACTTTGTCTTGCACTGGAATAGATATAGGAACTAAGCTCTATTTATTGTTCACTGAAGTGGTTAGCCATCTTGGTGTGTCACTTTTTTCTGCTGACTGTTCGCTTGTTTTTGCAGGAGTATCCATTAAATCCAAAGTCACATCATCAAGATCAAAGAGGTCCTTTCCTATTTTCTCATCTTCACCAATTTGATAGTTCAAATCCCCAAACTTGTCACCTTCCAAGTTAATTGTCTCTATGTTTTCCTGAGTCATCTTCTCTTTAACTTGTGACTGAGACTTTGACCTGGTAATTCACTGAGGTGATACCATAGGAGAAGGCTCTACAACATATTTCTTCCTTGATCTCTTAATCCGCTGCTTACCTGATGCACCTGCAGTATCAATTGATTTATGAGGATTAGAAACAGGGGAGGAGGAATATATAGGTGAAGATTTAACTTCAATTGACTTAGGACTAGAATGTTTTCTTCTTGCTTGCAGCTATTCTTCAGTTAATTGAATTACATGTTGTGTCCTACGTTTAATGTCATCTTCCTCTTCCACTGACCAATCAATTTCATACTCCTCATTTTCCAAAGATCTTTTTAAATTAGGTTCAACCAAGTTTGAACCATCATCTGTCACGCCTTCCACATTGAATTGCAGTCTCATGGATAGAATCTGAGAAATACAGAGATGACTGTGCTCTCTCTCCTTAACTTGGAACTCATCATAACAGTCCTCCCGGAAATCTTCTAAATGGGGAATAGGGAACATATGGGACCTAAGTCCTAGACTTCCACTGGAAAATTTCTTGTTTTCAAAACTTGTTCTCTCTGTATAATATTTAAAATCAAAATGACTCAGGTTGCTCCCTATACGTACTATATCCTCAATAGTATAACATGAGAATTTGCCTAGCTGTAATGGGAAAACATTTTCCCATTCCTCTTCAAGCAAAAACCATATGAGTACTATGGAAAGCTGCCTACAGACCTCTGCAAAAATAAAGCAGTCAAAAGCATACCTAGGCAATCTTGTAAGAGCCTCTTCAAAACCACCAACTCTCACATAAGTGAATCTAGGGAACTGGGTATAAAAACTCCCAAATTTAGTCACAAACTCCTGAGCCTCAGCACTCATTCTCCTGGGAGAATCCCCAGTGAACTCAAAATAGAGTTTACCCATAAAACTATCATGCACTCTCCTGTAGTTCTGAATTACATTATTTCTGTGAAGAATGGGGAAATACTCATAAACACACATGCCATTAGACCAAGGATCATGAATCATCCCATCCCACTTTTGACCACAAGCTAAGCAATACATCAGATAAGAAGACATGAAGAAACTACACCCTGTGAGTTTGGAATTGTTAAGTTGTTCCCTCATTGAACTAGAAATTAATTCGGCCCAATCTAGCATCTATTTTCTTTGTAACACAATTTGAATATAACAGAACAACCAATCTGAGAAGACGAAGGACTCTGGCGACCCTCTGACCCTTTGCAACATTACCATGACATCACTAATATACCAGTGCACATGACTTATGTTAAACTTTTTGGTCAAACATGAACCTCCCCTTTGTGGTTTTATCAACCAGTGTTTGGCCATGGAAGTACGATTTGCATCTACATTTTCCTTGAATTTAACAAGGGATTGTGCGAGAGAAAAAGCGGAAAAAGTTTGCTCTGGAATTTGGAAAGCTAAAGAAACAATTTCGCTATTTACAGCTAGCAAGACACTACCATCTTTCTTAAGAATGGACTCAGGCCTCTGATCATAGATACGGATACATTCATGAATTAGCTCGGGACAAACAACTGCAGGTGGGAAGGAAGCGACTACACACAGCCCACTATGCAAAATTTTCAAAGCAGGGACTTTCTTTTCTAAGCACCTAGAAATTCTATCAGGAATTCCCTCAACATCACATCCTCCTAAATATGTGTCAGCTACAATGGGGTTTTTGAAAACCATACTATAAATGCTTCCAAATAAGTGAAAAGCAGACTTCATACTTGTAAAAACAAACAGAGAACTACCACAGAATCTTCTCTATATTTCTCAAGCTTAAATTAAAACACTGCAAAGGGTGCAACCTGACTCACCTTGTTCCTGTAGATACTTTCACACATTGGAGCTTCCAAAAACCCTTACCTTCAGACTAGCCGTATATAGATAGCGACATCAATTCAAAAGAATGAACGCTAAGAAAGGTTTAAATAGAGAATACCAAATAATTGATCATTAATTACCCATCTTTAAGGCAATAAAGGCTGAAGGAATGAAATGATTTTTTACGCATGCAATCAATTAATACCACCCGTGCAAACTTTCATGTTGTACGAAATCATTATGAATTTGACAGCTCAGATACACTTAACCACCGCCATTACTTTCCCGTATTAAATGCTCTTTTCCGTAGGACCCACCGCTAAGTGATGACGAATCCCACTTTTTCTGCCCCATGTCACTTTTTCAAAATCCTTGAACACTCTTCAACAGAGTTGAACCAAGTTCAAGGATGTTCTCGTGTGTTCAATACTATTCAAAGATATTCCCATTTGTTCATTTGCCTTAGTCTTTAAACCAAAAATTATGCACTGTCATCCCTGATGTCGCATCTTTGAAAATTCAAATCTCCCGTACACCACGACCATGAAATGTTTTTCGCCGGTCTTATACATCTGCCATACCTTATAATAACATGAACTACCTTGAACACTCTCGAACACGCATGAACTAAGTTCAAGGTTGTTCAGGGTTGTTCAACGTTGTTCAAACCTATTCAAGAAAAAGTGTTAGCAAATAATCTTTTGTTTTTTGAGGCACGATCGGACTACAAGTTGACATTTTCAGTGAGTAGTTTGAAATGAGGATTTAAGCAGCTTTGAGACTTTCAAAAATATCATGGCAACTCTAGAAAAAACTTAAAGGAAAAGGACAAGTACCAGACTTGGACTAACAGCTTTCTATATGTGTAATCACCTAAAATTGGTCTAGTAAACCTATAACCCCTAATTTAATTAATTGGCCTTAAAAATACTAAAACCTAAAGGCCTTCAATTATATACCTTAATCATGCAATAAAATCCTAATAATCCCCCTTGGATGATTAAATAAAATTCATGAATCAAAACATCAAATTAATCTCAACTCAAGCTTGAAAAATCAATTAATTACTATACATTGCACACCTAAATAAAAGTTCTTACACTTTTATTAAAAGAACTCATTCAGACTTAGGTGTGCACACTTAATCTTGATTAAAAGAGGGATTTACCAAATTCATCCTCATCCTCCCTCAACAAACACAACTTTGATCAGTCAACAATATCTCACACGGATGGAGCTCACATGGATTAAAGGAGAGTGCATCTCAAACGCCCTTCATGGCCAAATCTCAACCATCCATCTTGAGGGGGTTTCTATAAAAGTAATAGCTTTCATTGTTGAAGGAGAGGCAATTGTTGAAGTAGGATTATAATGCCATTTTGATTCTAGGTTTTACTCATTTTAGAAGAGAATTCTCATTTTACCATAGTACTTGCATTTGTTCTTAGATGGCTAAATGTTGCTTCCATTTCTTAGTATTTTGTTGCATCTTGTTATATTAATCTTATACTAGTTATGCATTAATCATAGAGGCATCTTGCATATCATTTCAATGTCTTTGAAGAGAAAAGTATGCAAATTCACGCATCATGATCACCTTTGAATCATCCATCTTGGAGTCATCTAGTCACTGATTCTTGTGCCAATCTGATGAGCATTTAATGAGAATCAAAATCACTTCATCTAGGAAGCAATAAGTCAATTTTGGATTTTTTTTTCATAATGATAGAGTTCTATTTTTTTATTACTAACCCCTAAGATAATGGTTTATTGAGTGTTTGTTTGTTTGTAGATTGATACCACATTTACACCACACATTTTTGGTGCCCACTGTGAGGCCAAACTAGTTTTGAGCCCCAAATTCATGATATTCTCGATATTTTTTCGCTGTGCCCATTGTCATCCTTCATGTCTAATATTCTCATACGAAAAAATAGATAGAAGTAATTTGTCATTTTTGGATATTACAATTATTGTACGAGTCTATATTCAATTTGATTTTTCATCCTAACCTACAGGGATTGTCGTACGAGGAATCATCCTTCCTTATTTTATCGTATGGTTGCTTATAAATTGTCGTAGGAGTATTGATACCAGTACATTCTCTATAATCTATCATATCAAAAATAGAGAGAATTTAGGGGTCCATTTGAATTCATTTTTTATTTCTAACCCCTGATTTGGCTTTGTTGGTCTTTTGGTTCCCTGATTTTGTAGCCTAACACATTTTTGAAGGACGTTTGGTAGAAGATTCACTAGCCAAAGAGAGATACTTGAAAACACTCTTCATTGCAAACTACTAACTTCTTTGTGCTTGTAGGACGTTTTGAAGAAGAAATCTTGACTAACTACTAAACTTGTGGTGTTTGATGGTTTCCTAAGTCTACATTAACCAAATGATTGTGCTTCTTAAATGATTATTTAGGCACCTAGTCTAATTAGGGGATTTCTTGTGTGAGCCAAGCTAAGCATTAGGGGATTATGCTCTCTTTCCTTTTAGGGAAGATTAGAAACCTAGACATGTTTGACTTGTCTTATAAAAGTAATATTTTGGGATAAATTTGTAGTGTTTGATTTGTTTGATGTGTTTGGGAAAAACAAAGAGAAATGGGAGATTATGCTCTTCTCGTCTTTGAGGAAGAATAAAAAAATTTGACCTTCTCTTTGCTATCCACTTTCTTTCATGTATACCTTTTACATGGGATTTTTCAAGTGGGAAAAAGTACTCACCCTTGGAGAACAACCCACATGAGCACAAGGTGTAAGCCACACCACTCCAACTCATCTTAAACAAATTGCTTCTTGGGGCCAATCCTCAGAAGACGGATACCATTTGAACTTATACCTAGCTCTCGCCTAGCATATAGTAGGGCCCTATAGGTCTCAATCACGTTCACATGACTACTCCTACCAAGGTTCTTGGTGGGGCTATACGCCTAAATCACGCTTGCACGGACACAAAGTATGTATTCAAATGGAGACCCTTACTAGACTCCATAGAGTATCACCTTACCTTGATCACCTCTGAAAGTGGATAATCCATGTGCAAGGGAGATATTAACTCTCCCAAGACACTCATAATATCATGCCCCCATTAGCGTTTGGAGTCGAATAATATGGCATCACTATACCCATTGTGTGGATGGTGGTGGTTGTATTCTAATTAGAAATTGGGTGTGTACCTAAGTCCAACGAGAAAGTATTTTCTCACTAAGACAATTGACTATAGGGCTAGAAAGTGTGTTTTATTCTCACTCCTTTGTGTTTGATGTGCTTGAATCACCTTGAATTGACACCAAAATAGTATAATAAACTTTCAAACATTGACATTATCACACCAAAATTGCACAAATTGGTCCAAAATTCATTCAAATCAAGTGGCAAAGTATCCATGTCCTGCATTGTCATTTTGACCCATAAGAATTGTCCTACAATAAAACACTTTGAAAGAAGAAAATCGTATGGCATGGTGGGATTTTTTGTATGGTACTATGATATTTGTTTGAGTCTACATTGAAATCATTCATCTTCCTTGATCCTTGATGTTCTTACATTCTTGTTGTTTTTCATCTGTGTGGCCTGAATCAGTTATTATACCCTATTGCAGCAGTCGTGTGTTCTTGACATAGTGACTGGACTTATCTCCTTCTCTTGTCTTATATTATGGAATGATCTTACTTTTCATGATCTATCTCATCAAAAATAAACCTCAATCAGCTCGGTCACAAGTGTCACCCAGCAAACATTCAGGTCTCAAATCTCAATACCTTGTACCAGGCTCAACAATCTTTCATTAACATATCTCTCATCAACCTCTCAGACAAGTGATCATTTGGTGGTCTTTGAAATTGACATGTTAATCTAGTCATCTCAAATTCTTGACTGTAATTGCCTTTCACGCTGGTACAGACTAGAAGCCAGCAACAAAAGGTTGATCTCGATTCAAAAGGTAAGGCTATCGACAATCCTACTCCTGGACCCTCGTCCTGTCAAAAACCAAAATCTGATCAAAGAACTCCAAATCAAGACATGCCATCTATATATCAATCAATACCCATGTTTAAAAATTCAAGACCTCAACATCAATAATTTCATACAAAACATCAAGACACACCAAACATGTCAGAATATGAATGGGGAACTAGTCAAGGTTGAAAAAGCCACCACAGTAGCATTTGCTCCTAGATTGAAGAGCCTACTAAAGAAGAAATCAAAAGGTGTCAACAAGAAAATAATTTCTAAAAGATTATACAAATGTTCATGCAACTAGACAAGGATAAGTACTTCATGCACCTAGCATCTACAGGGGTTAAAATTCCTCTGTACTATGATATTGAAGGACTAATACAACATGAGGAATAATCTCCTATCACCATTCTCAAACAATAGTTGCAATACATGAGGTGTGAACTCAGAGTGCTGAAGAAAGTGAAAGAATGATCCTCCAACAAGTACTCACTGGAATCCATATGTCCCTTTTTGTTTGACAAGAATATATACATGTCATCCTCTCCTCCCAAAGTTGAGATTCCAAAATATGATAAGTACAATGGAGATGGTGACCCTCAAGATCATGTGAGAGAATTGTGTGCTCTTAGCATGTAATTTATACATGAAAGGACATACTTAATGAGACTATTCCCTTGGAGCCTCAATGATCAAGCTTTGGAATGGTTCACTAAGCTCTCACCAGTCATTCAAACATCTGAAGATCTTGTGCAAAATTTCATCCAACATTATTCCTACAACATCATGCACACGGTCACCATGTTGAATCTATGTAACACCAAACAACACAATGGTGAACCTTTTGTTAAATTCCTTCAAAAATATAGAAATATGCTCACAAGGTATCCTAGACAAATACTGGAAACAAAGAAAATAGACATCTTCATTAACAACTTGGTACCCGAAATGAACTACGCACTCCAAATGCAACAGTATATTTCCTTTAGTGAATTGGTGGAAAGCGCTATCTGAATTGAAAAATCTCTTGTGAAGAAAGGTGAGCTCACCTTATACAAAGATACTAAATCCTCAAAAAATCCCAATAACAATAATGCTAAAGACAAGAGAAAATATTGGAAAAAGAAAAAAAAATGTGGTCAACGATGGAGTGGTTGAATCATCTAATTTCAAGCCCAAGGAACCAATATTCAATTTATCTTGTAGCATCCAGGCTGCTAAAATAAATTCAAACATTTCATTAACACCAAAGAATAACCAGGACATGCAGAAATACAAAGCACCATGGGTACGCAAGCCTAAACAAAACTTTACTCCTCTACGAGAACCCCTCGAGACTGCACTAAAGACTTTCTTGGCGAATAAAATCATCACATTACTAGACTCAAAGTCTTGGGAACCAAAAATCAAACCTAATTAGTGGAATGATAATCACTTTTGTGACTATCACAAAAACAAGGGACATTTTATCAATGAATGCATGAAATTAGAACACATCATACAAGACTTGATTAATAATGAAACCATCACTATTGACAGACATCATTCAAATAATGATCACAAGGATTTCAAACAACCTCTACCCTCTTACGAACAAGGGGAATCATCAAAGACTCAAGGGTCCAAAGTAAATTACACCTATGATAATAATGATAATGTGATCCACATGCTTGAACCATGAAATCATCAATCAACGTGATCATCATCAAAGATAAGAAAGAGTTTGAATCTGTCAATGTTCTAACAAGAAATTGATCTAAGGTCACTCTTAAGGGAGTAGCCTCCTCATCCAAAAAACTCATTGCATCAACAACAAAATCCTTGACATTAAATAAATTAGTCTCATCAATCCCAGCAGCAAATTACAACTTGGTCAATCAGTTGCAACGAACTCCTACCCAAATTTCTATTCTGGAATTTCTCAAGATCTCGTCATCACACAAGGAGATTCTTGAAACTGCCCTTCTAGAAACAACTGCGCCAAAAGACCTCGATGTCAATTGATTCCAAACAATGGTGGGTCACTTGATCTCACCTCACTACCTTTCCTTCGAAGAAGAAGATGATAAGTCTCTAAACCACCCGCATAATCAGCCCTTGCGCCACAAGCATAGAATCAAGCCTGTCTTGATAGATGGAGGAGTCAGTTTGAATATTTTTAATCTCAAACTTGTAACATCATTGGGTTTCTCAGAGAATGCTATAGACCCCAGAAGGAAAATAACCGTAAGGGCATATGGAAAAGAGGAGAGATCATCAAAGGGATTAGTTGTACTAACTATCAGGGTAGGACCAATTGAGAGATATGTAATATGCCAAGTGTTATACTTGTCTTTTTCCTACAACATCTTATTGGGAAGACCTTGGATCCATGACATGCAGGTTTCCCCCTCGACATATCATCAATGTGTGAAATTCCCACATAACGAAGTGGAAGTCTCTATCTCGGCTCATAACACCTACTCTTGCAATAATTTGAAACAAGTCGACAACATGGTCCCACATAACAAAGAAGCATTTGATGGAAAAGAGACTGAGAGTTCCAAAACAACACTTATGAGGAACTTTGGGGAGAAATTGATAATTAGAGACACAAGAATGGGAGAATATCAATTGTATCCCTTTCCATCCACAACTAATTTTCCTACATCCCCCAAGTCTTACGGAAATCCCTCGTCATCATTCAAGCCTTCTAGTACCCAGACATTAAAAGTACATGAAGGAACTGGTATGGTAAAAGAAAGTGTTTCTCTTTTAGAGGAAAATGAAGAAAAAGATGTTCTTGCCTGGCTCTACAAAGGGAAAGAGCATGATCAAGAAGTCAAACATGTTGAGGTCTCCCCGCAAAAGTATGGAAAATGATACCAACTCATGCAACGAATGGGGTATAAAGGAAAAGGACCCCTAGGAAAGAATAAAGGATTGCTAGAACCCATGCACACCTAATTCTAGAGTCCAATAGACAAAATGGGGCTAGGATATCGTGATTAAAAATCCAATCCTTCCTCTAGAAATGGTCCTATATTTGATCAAGCAGAAAACTCCAATTATGAATCCAGTGAAGAGGAATAGATCACACAGTTGTCTTTTGAGAGGTTTTTACATATACAAACAAAGAACCCTAATTATCGAGGAGAACTCTGCATTTCACATCAGTTCATATCCCCCTTTGAACCAAATGGATCAACATCCCAAAAATCACAAGAAGAGAGTCAATTGGTCAAAGAAGATGT
Source organism: Thuja plicata (assembly GCA_018584345.1). Lineage (NCBI taxonomy): Eukaryota > Viridiplantae > Streptophyta > Pinopsida > Cupressales > Cupressaceae > Thuja > Thuja plicata. The sequence continues at coordinate 1,522,252 of MU224527.1, read as the reverse complement.
GATGGACCAACAACACAAAGTAATTCACACAAAGGTGTGCTAGACCTAGGCCAAGAAGATGAACAGGAGTAAAGACACCCTAACTGGGGGAAACTAGTCACTATTACTCACATAGTTTATTTACCTCACTTCATCGGTATAAGAGTGCAAGAAATTGAGATACCCTCACCCCACCTTACATCCATATAGGGAGTTGAAGTACAAGTAGTAACGCAAGAAGGTGAAGATCAAAAAGAGCAAGAGGGTAGCTCAAGTGAAGACGAAGGAGTTTTTATGACCATAGCACAATACCTAGGTAGATCCGATGACAGTCATACTGGTTCTCATGAGTATGAGTTTGGTCAAGGTATAGATAATTACCTAGAAGGATGACATCCTTATTGGGAGAAACCAGTCGCCACTACTCATATAATATATATGCCTCATTTTCTAGATTCAAGTTCTAATGAGTATGATTGGGATTCCCTCTCAGATGATACAGTAGAAATTGAGGTTGATGTCATTCGTAAATATGCACCTCAGTTTGAACAAGGGGAATTTCAAATGCTACCCAGACAATAGTCATTCCCTAAAGCATAAATTGGAACTTTGGAGATAATGTCAGGAATCTCAATAATGGAACTAGATCCACATCAAGAATTGAGATTATTCCTTTGAAAACTTATCTTGAACGAATAGCTACTCGGGAGGAGAATCAAAATTATAGGGTTAGATCAAACGAGTTAGGTCTTCTTAATACTAACAATGAATCTGATAGTGATGTTAGTACGCTTCATGGTCTAGGTAGTCCTTTGAAGCGTGACATAATAGATCTTCTCTTACCAGTCGAAAGCCTTGATCATGATAACGTGGTTTTATCTTTAGAACATGTTGGATCTTTGTCCCTAGTACATCCTAAACTTATTGAGTGGAATAAAAGTGAGCTTTTGAACCTAATTTCTCACCCAAACATATACACCTTGGCATGCTATCTAAATGGCATTTAGCCTCTTACCTCTTCCACTAGTGCAACGAGTGTTAACATGACGAATGAGGATATCAAGTTTCTCAGTTTTAAAAAGAAGAATAAAAAGAAAAAGAGGTTTGGAAGTGAAAACCACTTTGTGGAAGTGTCAAAACCTAAAATAGTAAAAACAAATGATGTATCTAATGGTGAAAACATCTCAGAGGTGCCAGAGGATAGGAAGCTTGATATCTTGCCTAATAACTTTCATGAGTGATCTTTAGTATGCATAGAGCCTACACACCCGGTCAATCTAAGTATAACAGAATCACATCAATTGATATATTTGGTACAATCTTTTTTTGAAGAAGAGAAGCACCAGTTCACTCTTTTTTCATGAGTAGAAAGAACAACTTTTCTTGGTCCTACTCAGATAATGTCAAGAATCGACATAGATTTGATAATGCATCACTTATCCATTACTCCTGGAGTAAAACAAATGAAACAAAAGCTCAAGAAAATGCACCCTCATATGGCACTATTGGTTAAAGCTGAGTTAGAGAAGTTGTTGAAAGCATAATTCATCACAGTTATCACGTATGTGGACTGGATCTCAAATATTGTACCTATTTCTAAGACTATAAAATCAATCAGAGTCTACACGTACTTCCAAGATCTTAACAAAGCTTGTCTCAAAGATGACTTCCCACTTCCTCACATCGACATGATTGTGGACCTCATAGTAGGATATGAGATGCATTCTCCCATGGATGGCTTCACAGGTTACAACCAGATAAAGATAGCACCTCAGGATCAGGAAAAAGATGGATTTTACTTGTGCTTGGGGATCGTTCTGTTGGAACATCGTGCCTTTCAGTCTTAAGAATATAGGAGAAACATACTGGAGAGATATAATGACCATATTCCACATCATGATGCACAATAACATGGAAGATTATGTCGATGACACCTTGGCAAAATCAGAAAAAAGAACTACACACCTGGCTGGCTTAGAGAAAATCTTTGATAGGATGGAACAGTTCAAGTTGAGGTTGAACCCAAAGAAATGTTCCTTTGGTGTAACATCTAGAAAGATCCTTGGGTATATTATTTCAGCAAAGGGAATTGAAGTTGATCTAGAAAAGGTGACAGCAATAATGGAGATGCAACCACCAAGGAATATCAGCCAATTCAGAACATTGCAAGGGAAGCTAAAATCAATTAGAAGTTTCATCTCACAGTTACTAGATAAAGCTCAACCCTTTACAAAGATATTACATAAGGGAATAACATTCAAATGGGATGAGGGATGTGAAAAACACTTTCAATAGATTAAGGTATACTTAGCAAATCCACCTGTTTTAATGGCACCCATACCAGGAAAGTCGTTCCTACTATACAATCTTCTATGGCGACATCGCTTGGATCTTTACTGGCACAAAATGATGAAATATGAAAGGAAATATAAATGTACTACATCAGCAGAATAATGGTTTCCTATGAACACAATTACACAATAATCGAAAAAGATTTCCTAGCAGTTTTATTCACTTCACAAAATCTTTGACATTACATGCTGGCACATTCTGTCAAGTTGATTACAAAGATTGATCCTTTAAAGTATTTATTAAACAAAGCAACCTTGACTGGTCGATTGGAAAATGGGTGAGAATACTCTATAAATTTGGCATTGAATACATAGACAGATAGGCCATCAAGGGGCAAGTCATTATTGATCACCTAGTGGATGCTCCTCTTCAAGACAGTAAACTGGTGATCATCAAATTCCCTGATGAAGCTATCCTACATTTGACGAAACACCCATGGAAAATGTTCTTTGATGGATCATTCGACACACAACAAGGGTCTGGAGCTGGTGTACTCTTTATAACTCCATAAGGATACAAACTCTCTAAATCTTACAAGATGATTTTTCCTTACACAAACAATGTTTCCAAGTACGAAGCCTTAGTGAGTGGACTAAATTTAGCTATCAAGTGGAAAATCATAGAACTACACATTTATGGAGACTCTCAGTTAGATCAACCAAGGTAATGATCAATATCAGACTAAGAATGAAAATCTCACACCATACAAAAGAATGGTTGATGATCTAAAGAAGTACTTTGTCTTTATCACCTTCCAGCAAATCCCACGAGCACAAAAAAAGAAGTCAACGTCATGGATACCTTAGTTTCAATGTTACAATTGGAAGAACATCAGTTTCTCTATGACTTCCTGGTGGAAAAACTTCCCTTTCCATCCTATGATACCCCAGAATCCTAGATAGTATGCTTAATTGTGGGCACTGATTCCTCTAGGTATAGGAAAATATACTCATACCTATGAGACCAAATAATTTCTAATGGCCTATCTAGAAAGTAAAAGAGAAACCTTATAATAAATGTATCACGTTACTTGATCATCGCTAAAAATTTATATAGACATGATCTAGACGGTTCTCTTCTTAGGTTTCTAGAACGTGAAGAGTATGAACGTGCACTAAAGGAATTCCATGAAGGTATTTGAGGGTCTCATTCGAATGGTCTCTCATTGGCCAAGAAAATCCTAAGGGTTGGGTACTACTAGCCTTCCATGGAGAAGGACGTTGTTTAGTTCGCCAAATCCTACAAGAAATATAAACTATATGGTAACCTTATCAATGCTCTCGCTCGACAGTTGTTACCTTTTATCACACACTAGCCATTCCAAAAATCATCCTTTGACCTTGTAGGTCAAATATTTCCTTCATCATCTAGCAGACACAAGTTCATAATCACGTCCACTGAGTACTTCACAAAGTGGGTCAAAGCAGTCCCGCTTATCAAGGCGACCAAAAAACAAGTATCAATGTTCATCCTGAACTATAATATCTACATGTATGGGACACCTTCCTCTATCATAATAGACAATGGGGTACAATTCAAGAACAAATATATTAATGAATTATGTGATAAATTCCATATTGCCCAGCATTGTTCCTCTATATACTACCCGCAAGGGAATGGACACGTTGAAGCATCAAACAAAAACATATTGAAAATCTTACATAGGACACTGAGAAAATTGGGAAAATATTGGCATCTCCAATTGAATCCAAATTTATAGGCCTATCAGACTAGTATCAGAATGACTACAGGGGAAACATCATTTTCCTTGGTATATGGCACAAAAGAAGTATTACCTATTGAGGTAGAGATACGATCACTCAGGATCTCTTTACAAGGACTCATAACTGATGAAGATTACCAAATTTCCAGAATCCTGCAATTAGAAATGCTTGAAGAGAGGAGACAAGAAGCATTTGACCATCTGAGGGTCTATCAGAAAAGAATGTCTAAAGACTAGATAATAAGAAAGTGAGACACCAAGAATTTCAGGTCAGTGATCTTGTGCTTAGAGAAAATCCAAAGAATCAACAAAATCAAGAATAGAAGTGCAAATTCAAACCCAACCGGTTGGTTCCCTTCATAATTACTGCAGCACTTGTCTCTCAAGCCTATCAACTATCAACTCTGAAAGCGGAAACATTTCTTGATCCAATCAACACAATCCACCTAAAAAATTTCTACAGCTAGACATTCTGAGAAAAGAGAAGTTCATGTACAAAGAAAATGATCCTGAAAAAATACCAAAAACAGTAGAAAAATAAAAGAAAAAAAATTGGAAAAAGTCCTAAAAAATGATCATCCTGGTGAAAACCTAGCAAACAAGCACCTTGATGGATCACACAAAAAATTAAAAAAATTAAAAAATACAAAAAAAAATGAAAAAGCAAAAAAATAAGTGCCTTTGTGAAAGCCTGGTAAACAAGCACCTTGGTAGAAAAAATAACAATTTTGCCAAGTGGTGAAAACCTAGGAAATAGGCATCACTTGTAACTAACACTCCATCTATCAATGTGTAGCTTGTCTATCTTGTCTACAGAGGCTTCGGCTTCCTTTATTGCATGAATGTACTTTTATTCTCTTTCATGACCTTGTGCAACTCATCTCAATTAGCGTCTCGCCACCGTAGCTTTGAATCAATCGATGTCTTAGTCCTAGGGAGTCACTCCTCGACAAGGGCAATCTCCTCTCAATTTTGGTAACCAAGTCAACATCTTGTCATTCGTCTCACCAATCAAAGTAGTTATCCTGGTCTCTCAAGCCACTAGACAGTTTTCCACTGACACAATAGTGTTTCTCAACACCCTAATCAACAATGTTTCTTAACACTACCTATTTGGACACATTTGTGTTTCTCAACACACATTGGATAACACAAACCTTCATCTTGACTTAATAACACTCAAGCACACAAGTGTGTTCTCAACACTACATACTCACAAGAAAAATGGTGCTTCTCAACACCCTACACAAACAAACATATAAAGATCACACTTGTTGAAGGCATGATGAACACTTTCTTGAACTTTGTCTTTTATCAATGATTTTCATGCATTTTCTTTGATTGTTGCTTGTTGGTGTGGTCTTGATGATCCTGCAACATCAAAGAAACTAGGTGTATGTGATAAGATTCTCCACATTAAGGTGGATATGCCTCACATACCTTGAATTTGTTCATTTGTATGCCAAGGTGAGGTCAGAACTATCTCCTTGATTGTTATTAATCTTTTTGTTTATGCAAGATCGCACTCATGGTTATCTCAACTTTGTATGCCTCGATGTTGGTGTACCCTTGCAATATCAACTAGAAACAAATGATTCAGAACATCTTTGCTTTAATACCTTGATACTAACGTTGGTTTCCCACATTTTATTCGATGAAATTCATACTCATATCCGTATGGTCGCAGTAGCACCCGTAAGGGTTGTATCGACTCTGATGACCCAAATGTTTGATGATGACAAACAGGCTAAAAGGAATCAGTGCCTAGAGTCGCGTCATAGATTGCATATCATCTTAGGATTGCATTCATGATGGCATTATAACATTGGCATTCATTATGGAACTCATGGTTATCTCAACTTTGTATGCCTCAATGTTGGTGTACCCTTGCAATATCAACTGGAAACAAATGGTTCAGGTCATCTTGGCTTTAATACCTTGATGCTAACATTGGTTTCCCAAATTTTATCCGATGAAACTCATACTCATATCCTTATGGTCACAATAGCACTAGTAAGGGTCATATTGACTCCGATGACCCAAACGCTCAATGATGAAAAAAATGGCTAAAAGGAATCAGTGACTAGAGTCGCGTCATAGATTGCATATCATCTTAGGCTTGCATTCATGATGACATTATAACATTGAAGAGTTATCCCTTAAAATCCTTCACCGAAGCGGTCAACTGCATTCATTTACCTACAATCCCAATCCTCTTAAATTTATATATCTACAAGAAAGGGTTAGAATAAATCATACAAGGGTTATGGAGTGCTAAATCATCATAGTCTTCAGAGATACAATGATAAGAGAACGATGCATGATAAACAAATACAAACAAGATACATCTCATTCAAGATACACGAGAGAACTAATCAGCATATGAAATCAAATATCATACAAGATGTTAATCTAATCTGAGATATCACATGAGAAAACAAGATAAGAAAGCATGTATTAAAGATATGACAACATAATCGATCATATATATATATATATATCAAAAATGTCTACAAAAGTGTGATCATGTGATCTTGAGCAAAATATACATCCTCGATGCAAATGAATCATGTATACATTTGTGTATCTCAAAAAAATTATAATGGGATAAGACAAATAAGGGGATATCAAGACTCTCTCCCTCCCTCACGATCTCGAGGTATAGAAGGAGGAGGTGCATCTTCTCTTGGTGGTGCATCTACTCCCTCAGACCTTGTCATGTAATGAGAATTTGGGGGTGCCTATTGATACAATGGTATCATTGTGCTATATGTCACAACATAATATGTCACCCTTCTAGTCTGATGAATGACCACGTGTTGGATCCTATCATGTATCGTTGTTAGGTTCTGGATACTACGGTCTCTATCGATTATCTGAGACTGTGTGACTGCCAGTTGTAGTTGCAAACCTCTGACCTGTCATCTCTGAGCACGGATCACATCGTGTTGGGTCTTCTCTCTCGGTTCCTCCTCACCCTCGTCCACCTATGCATCCCTCCTCTGGCGAACTTGTTGAGCTTCCCCATCCTTGTAACCCTAGGGTGTCTCTCCCATCTCTACATCTATTTCACCTATGGGAGGGACATCAACTCCAACTAATCCTAAAGTCCCACCCTCCTCGTGTTGGTGCTAATGTCCTGATACTAGTGCTCTACATGAATCCCTTTGATTATGTACAAGTGTGTCCTCCTCATCAATCTGTGGAACCCTCTTTGTTGGATCCGTGAACCTCGAGAAAGGATGTTGCACAAAATAATCTATGTACTCTAGAGTGACCCCTGCATCTGCAACATCATCTAAATAGTCCCAAGTTTCCCTTTGCAACTACGTGATCTCCTTTATCAAAAGGGTGGGAGATAATCAAGGAGCCCATCCATGTCGCTCTTCATCTATAAAATGAGAATATGCAGTAAACTCCTGTTATACGCTCTAAGGATGTCCATATTGCCTCAATACTCAGGATACAACAAAATTATCAATAATGGAGGATGTCATCCCAATCAATGAACGAGAAATAAATAGATCCCTCCTTTAAGATCTCCAATATCCCAAGGCATCTAACCCCCAATATAGCCTCCAGGTTAGTGCAATAAGATTTTCAAGTTGATGCCTCCAATAGTCAGTCTTCCCCAAGTGGGGTTGTGTGATAAAACCTGCATATCTATATAGAAATGATTGACCATCTTTTCGTGGATCCTCTGTGACTGGCTTGTTGATGGGAAGATTCTCTCATGCACATACCTGTAATACAAGCACTCCTTCATCCATCCTCCTCGAACCTCATAATATCACCTCATACATCTTATGATACATATGTGTACGTAGGCACTGACCCCAACCTAACTTCTCCAGCCTAGTGAGAAGTCTCTCCAATACTCTACCCCATCTGCACAAGAAAACCTGTTGGACTCTATCTTCCATGATAAAACAACCAATGAAACCCGCTATAACATAGGCAAGCGGAAAGTGGACCCCATATATGATCACCATGTCATCCTAGGTGATAGCCCGGTCCAAAATGGTGTGATCGTAGAACACATGTATCATATCCTAAATACCAAGCCATGGAGTCGTGTCATACTCCACTCTCTCACCGACAAAAGGAATCTAGAGAATCTGGTAGATATCCTTGGGAGTGATATTCATCTCCTTAGTAGGCAAATTTAAGGTATTATGCTTGTTGTGGAAACGCTCAACCAAAGTTGTGAGTAACCCATGATTAACACGGATATTAGGCATATCGAGAAACCATCCAAACCCACAATCTCTAATATTACCTCTTTGTGCATCCGATAAATCTCTCACTAACCTAATTATCGATGGGTAGGTCGATTAGAATTGAATATCAAGAAGTTGTTCCTACAAAAGAAAACAATGGGAAATCATAAGTAAACGATCAAAATAGAGCTAAAAATGTTGAGCAAAAGAACATTGATTGTTAGATAAGCTGCAAAACATGCTAAGGGATCCAAAACTATGATCTGAGAAGATGAATTTTGGTGATCGGACATTGAAAAATGCTCATTTTCTCCCATACAACAAAGTGTAAATATGACAACTAACATAAGAGCTCATACGAGTAAGGATTACGAGTCATATGACAAAACAATCTAATATGAGAAAAAATATAGGGGCAGATGACATTTTAGACTTTCAAGAAGGGACTCGTACGAGTTAAGGGTGCTTCCTAGATGACAAAACTAGTGGGTCGATACGACAAAACATTTCCAGGTTGTTTTTCGTACAATATTTCTCATCGGCCCATACAACAAAATGACACCTACGAATTGAAAATGACTTAAAACATATAAAATTCAATGAAAAGTTGCAATAATTGAATCAATAAGAAGGTTTATCGACCACTTACTGGAGGAAAGTAGTTCCTGGGCCATTTGTACCTCCTCATTTGCTCGAATTGATGATTTTTCAATGGGACCACCATTTTGCTCACATAAGGTTTTTATAATTTTTCAAGTTGGAAGGAGAAAATGATTTAAAATTTGACCCTTTTGGCCCTTATATAGCTTTTTGATCTAATTTTCAACTTGCTCTGATTGACGTGAAAATTGCACCCTTACCTAATTTGACAGTCCTAAATCCATTTTCGGGATGAAAATCAAAATATGACATCATTCTACTAGTCAAAAACACAAATCAACCTATTAATCCAATGTAGATGATTGTTGACATCATCGTCACCAGATTCCTCATTAAGTCCCCTTCTCCATCAATCAATCCAGCCACACTCAACCTCAATCTAAGAGAGTCAACCTTGGTCAACCTTAGGCAAATATTAGTTTATGAAATTTGGTTGGGAATAGGTTTCCTTTCCCATACAAGTTTTGGAAGGCCTGTTAGAATTTTTTATTTTTCATTTTGGGGAGACTGCTAGAGTTTTAGATAGGATTATTTCTTGAGAATTTTGAAGGAGATTTGGATTGCATTTTAGAGACTTTCAGTTGATCTTTGTGGAGTTGTTTATTTCATTTTTTCTTGCATTGTTGGGAGAGATATTTTTGAAGTTGGATTGGAGTGCCTTGGCTTGGATTTTCTTGAATATTTTTATTTGGAGTTGTTGTTGTACATTGGAGTATTGGATTGCATCTTCATTATTTCTTCCGTGTTCTTCATAGGACCTAAGGTCAGGTTTGAATCCCTCTTATTTGTTGTTTTCCTATTTTTTTTTGGAAATTTAATTGATGTTTGAATATCATTTTGATTCTGTATTTTTTATGGTTTTTGAATTCTGAAAGTGGTGCTTTAAAGTTGTTCATTAAACCCCTTTTTCTTTCCTAGTCTTTAAGGGGCTGTTTTAGTAAATTGATATTGGTTTCTTGTCTATGTGTTTAGGGATAAAATTGGTTGGGTTTCTTAGAATAGAAACAAGGAATTCTCAAATGGGTCTCTACGTTATTCCACTTCCAGGGCCAAATGGATGCCCAATTTGGAGTTTCAAGTCATGTGTCTACAAATGTGTCATTTTGTTCTTTTTTTTTCAAATTGCCAGTCAAATGCATTGAAAGAATTTAAATTGAATTGAAATACTTTCAGTTGTGCTCAATCCCTATCAATGGTGTTGAATGCCTAAAAACTGCATTGAATGCCAAGCAATTGTGTTACTTTCTCAATCAGTTGTGTAGTTTGAGTTTGCATATTAGGGTTTTGACTTTTAAGGTGACTTAATGCATACCAGAGGCTTAGGAACCTAAACATATGTTTTTTTTTTATCAATATATAATGTATTTAAAATCATATTGTTAATGGTTTCATGATTCTTATGCTTTATGTGGTCTTTGTGCAAAGATTGATTCAGTTATGCATCTTATTTTTGGATTAGGACTTGCTTATGTGAGAGGCTTTTGAAAGTTCCTATTTCAATTTTATTTGATCCTAGTTGAGGCTATGGATTCATGATGATGTTATTCATGTTGATATGAGAATATTATGCTCTTGTTTTATTTTTTTGAGCATAAGGGGTGGGATATTTATATGCATTGTGGGCGGAGTGGTTCTCAATGGGGGTCAGGGCCCTAAAGTGGTTGTTGGGGTAACCCATTGATGAGTTGATTAATAAAGTGATAAATTTGTAAATGAACTGGGGTAAACACATTAAATGAGATAATAATGATGCATCTCCCATTCCTTGGGTGCTTCTTAAGACTAAGGATGGGAGTGGGATGATGTTTGTTCATCCATGGGATGTATCCAGATGGCATGATCAAACTTCCTTGTCTTCATGAAAGGATTATTTAGTTACACATGAGTTATCACTTGGGGTTGGTTTTGGATAGGTTTCCTAGGTGACCCAAAATAGAGATCTATGTGATGACACTCTTCCTACAAGTATCCTAGAATCCCCTCCATAGGATTTGTGTTTTGCTTGGTAGTCCTTGTGTTTCCTTTGTTTCTTTGGAGGTCGGTCATAACCATGTTCTTTTTTGGCTTTCTTATGTGTGGGGCCTTGTGTCTATCTCCTTAGCCATAGGGTTCCACATGGTCTTGTGCTTGTAGTCTTCCTCCTTCGAGGTTTGATGGATTGTTCATAAGTGTAGGATGGATCTTAATTTTAGTACCTTTATTCATGTTGCTTGGTGATATTTATTTGTACATTGTATCATGTCTTGTATCATTGATTATTTGTATTTAATATTGTAATTGGACACTCCATGAGGAGAATAATGTAATTCTAATTTTTTTTAAATGGATTATGGAAAGCATAGTTAGAGTTAGGTAGATCGAGGTTGGTATCGATTATCAATATGAGATTATATGTTATCTTTGTTGTGGTATTTTATGTTATCATTAATATGTTGTAAAATGAATTAGGAACATTTGGAATTAATGTTAAAAATAAACATAGTTAAAATGTTAATGATGTTCATAATGAATGAGATGTATTTCGTTATTGTTTTAGTAAGTTAGATATGTTGTTATGTTTCTTAGTAGTGACATTAGGAAACCCAAAGAGAACATAGCTAGTGTTATAGATTCCTTTATATATATGCTTTATAATGAATGTAAATATGGTGTATCATTATATCTTTAATTTGATCATTCATACTGAGTAAATGAAATTATAATATTTAGATGAAGATGTATTTTTTCTTTAAAAATATATGCTTCTTTAGTGGTTTATTTGTCATCCTCTTAAGTTCCTTAGCAGGGTGTTACACCCTTCAAAAAGATTTTGAGGTGGTCTAAGGTTCCCATAAGAACATTGAATTCAATCTTTTTTGGGGGCCTAAAGATGTAGGTATAAATGATCATGGGATTTATAGAGTATGTTTCTTCCCTACTAGAAATAAGATATTGATTCTCAGCCTCTTGATCAAAAATTTGGAGAAAATATTAATAAAAGGTTGGGAGTCTCCTAATCTAGTGTTTCACTATTTGTTGGAACCAATTTTGGAAGAAAAAAAAAAGATCAAAGGTTCTAAATTTAGTGATGGATAATCCTTTAAATTTGTGAACACTTTTACTGGAAAGTTTCTTGGTTCGGGGCCTAATATTGATATCATTGGTTCTTAGGTGAGCTTAGGAAATAGAAACTAAAAGGAAAAGTTGAAAATTTTCCAATGAATGAGGGTTCTTTCCCATCCTCCCTCTCAAACCATGAGGATTATGTTTGTTCCCTTCTTCAAATAATCCCTATAAGTTTTTGGGTAAGATAATGTTATTCTTAAGAAAATAGAAATGGGTGCTTGCTCATAAGAAAGAGAACATAAACCTAGATATTTTGTAGGTTAGGCTTCAAATACATTAATATAAAAAAAAAATTGTAGGATGAAGTCTTGTTGGATATTGACAATGCGGTTAGTTAATATATAGCTTTTGACATTGTCCCTAATCTAGGAAGCAACTAGGTTATGCATGTGATTCTATATTATTGCCACTTTTTAAATAAGGAATTATTGTCTTCTAAGTTTGGATGTCGGATCTAAGGGATATAATATGAGATTTCATATCTTATTTTTCAAACCTACCTCAAAACTACCAAAGTCACAAAGCTCGCCACTTTGTTAATTTTTGCTCAACCAAAAAGTGTAAAACATAACTAAAAATATCAATTTAAGAAAATATTGATGCAAAAAAGTAAGGAAAGGATTGAGGATTTTTTTGATAAGAGATATTATAGATAGTCATGGAAATAATAGGTTACCAATGGTAAATTTTCCAAAAAATAGGGAAGGAACTAGAGGTGAAATGGTGTGATCAGTCATGGATGATGGAGAATTGGTCCCAAAGTATTGATCGTGTGTTTTATTAGTTATTCTACAAGATATATTATTAGAAAAAGAAAGGAATTTAGTTTAGGAGGTTGTATTTTAAGAAGGTAAGTTTCAGATGAATTAGATTTGGACAAGGCAAATTCTATCCCTTGATCTTTGGTCTAGTCTATGGAGTCTCCTATACTCACCCCTTTCTTATTTGGAACCAAGTTCAATTCATTTCTAAAACCTATATGAAATTAGATGTAGAAATGATATCTAGAAGAGAAAGAGATTGAGTTCAAACGAAACTTGCAACAAGGAAACTATGAAAGATGTTTAACATATGGCAACACTTGTTGGATGTATCAGTACTAAATCACCATTAATGAATATAATATCCTATTTAAGTTATGTTGGTCCTCAAAATTAATTTTTCACATTATGCTTAGTGGTCTCCCCTCTTTTATCTTTTTATATTAGTTTCATGTCTATTGATACTAATAATTTACGATTTCATTATGTCACTCTTTTTCTAGTCTGTATTGTTCCCTTAATGGTCTGTAAGATTCATTGTTAGATTTGTTTTATTATTTGTATAAGGATTGTGTTTGTTTCAAAAACCTATCTTACCCTCTAACACAAATGATAATTTAGCTCAACAAATGTGCATGTTTTGTTGAAATAGCTAAACAAGAATCTTACAATATAATTTTGACGATATTCTATTCACAATCTTGCCACATGAAATTTCAAATTTTTATAGCTATCATTTTCAATGGCAACACTTTTCTATACCACATATCCATTACATGCATAGTTTCATGGCATTGAACTTACCAATGTATAAACCAATTATTTAATGGAAGTTTATATTATACATAATTCATTTGTGAATTAAAGGTGTACATTGTGATCCAATTTATTTTCTATGTAATATGGTGGTTGAATTTTTAATTTAATTAGCCTAGGACTTATTTCATACTTTTCAAATTGTATTTTATAAATGAGGACCGAACAAATAATTAAATGGAGATCTTCCACAATAAATTGAATCCATTATAATCCATGTATTTGGTATGGTAGAGGTCCAATGATTAGCTCTACATGACCATATGAGATACAAGTGAAGATTCCCAAATTGATTTGAGGCAAATTGATTCCAAATATTGATGCTTTCATCTAAGAAAGGATGAGGATATATTCCCAACATTTGGAGGTGAACATAACTAGTTCTAAATTTGGAGGAATAAACAAAACTAGCTATTAAATCATAGGACTTCAATTATCATTGCTTCTCTCACTATTTTAGAGTACATGTAGAAATCAACAATGGTAATTTTTATGACATGAGGAAAGAGACCAAAATTATTGGAATAAAATCAATGTTTAAACAAGTTATATAGAATTCAAGAAAATTCTTATATTTTATAAAATTTTATAGGTAGTCTCTATAATCAAATGCTTCCTACAAAATACTTAAAAGAATATTAACTAAAGGTAAACTTGCATTTTAAATCATAAACAAGAGATATATTGTGGATTAGTGCAAGATCATGGGGTTCAAATTAGGTTCTTAAGTGTTAATGAAAATTTAGAATAACAAAGTTAGACAACTTGACATAAAATTTTGAATAGATTATTGACATAATTTGAAAAATATGTAAGAACAAAATATGTAATAAATTGAACTTAGTTTTTAAGTTACTAGTTGCTTTTTGGAAGAAACAAAAAGTAAAATCTATTTGGTGAAAATTTAAAATTTCAATCTAGTGGTACTAAAATTTTAGGAAAAAATAAAAAGCAAGTATATGTCTGAACAACCTAAGTACAAGAAAAAAATTTGGAAACTTTCAATATAATTACAAGACACATGGTCAGATATGCCCCCTTTTGTTGTAATGTTTTGTGCAAGTGAATAATTAATTATGATTTTTCATTAGATTTTATTAACAATATATAAACTCATATGTGTTAACACCATAACTTGGTCAAAAGTTTATAATATTTAAAAAAATGTCCTATATTATGCAAAGCATAAAATGTGAAATATCTTTTGGAATGAAAAAATGTGTAACCATTAGAAATTTTTCAATTCGCCTATCAATCAGGACATCAATCATAATGCATGTAAAAAATCAATAATAATTATCTAATAAATTCAAAATAAGGCATATCTTTTATTGGAGGAATACTAACAATTTTCCTAATAAATCATTTTCGTTTAATCAAATTTGGATAATAAAAAATGGTGTTTTCCACAAGGGAAAAGTCTAGGAAACCAAGGAAAACTTATAAACACATTTTATTGTTGACTTTCTAGGTTTGGAATCCTTCAGCCAAATCCCAAAGCAACCCTGAGGGAAATCCCAAAGCTACAAGTTTTGTCAGAAAAAAAATGGATATCTCTTATGTTTGTGGATATAAAAAGTAATTATTTTTTTAATCCATAAGAATATATATTAGTTATTATATATATGCATGATGTAACATCTCTCTCTCTCTCTCTCTCTCTCTCTCTCTCTCTCTCTCTCTCTCTCTCTCTCTCTCTCTCTCTCTCTAGTTTTTCTCAATTCTTATTTCTTTCTCACATCATCCTAGAATCAGCCTCCAACAATTATTTCATAATTCATGAAAATGATGATCATATGAGTTAAATAAATTACAATAAATAGAACATATTGAGAGTTGTGTGTAATCAAATGGTCATTCACATAGTGTATGGTCAATATTCTCTATGAGGATGCATCTACAATAATCTCTAGTATTATATTAGAGGTAGGGGGAGGGAGGGAAATAGGAGGGGAAATAAATGGGTCTTGTACTAATTGAATTGCCCCAATTCTATATTAAGGTTTTCCTCTACCCACACCTTGAAAATATCTCATATCAAAGTAGTTCACATGTTTACTTGTGACGAATTCACCATATAGTTTGCAAAAAAATAATATTGTGGGATGTCAAGATTGTTGTTGGGAATTTTATCAAAAACTGTCCACCAACAATCCCAAACATTATTTATGATGCCTTGATGTGTGCACCATTTAATCAAATGTTTGTGCTTACGCATGTCAATTGGTTGTCTACTTCAAGGATTGATGAAAAGTTAGACTAATTGGGCTTTAGAAATATCTTATTCCTTCACCTGATCATACAATAAGCCATTGGCATATTATTGCCTCATGGCCTCTCGCCACTCTACAAGGCATTTATGTTGGTATGTGAGGGTTTCAATGTTAGAAATTATTGACTCTGATGCAGTTGATATTCGAGACAAGTAACATTGCTTGCAATATTATTAACAAAGGTTCTTCAATTCAGTCAAATTGACATTAATCAATTATTGAATTAAAGGAGGGTTTGGTGATGGAGGGAGATTCAGTTGGTCTGGGTTTGGATTATCTACCATTGATAAACTTTGATTGAAGTTGAAATTAAAAAAAAATAACTAAATTTTCAACCACAAACTAAATGTTTTATTAAAGTCCTAATTTACACTAAAATGGTTAAAAATGAAGAAAAATAATGATTTAAACATACCTTGCAAGATCAAGCTCACAAACGGATATCAATTTATTTCTTATATTTATTTCTTCGCTTTGTTGTATTTGTTGTCGTCATGGTTTAAAATGAGGGTATTTTGGCTCTTATACTTTGTTGGTTTTCAAAGAAAGGAATAAATGTCCATTTGCAAACTTTGGATCTTTTTACAAATAAGTCGATTTGATCTAGCTTATATATAATATTATTATATATTATATATATTAATTACATAATATATAATATGTAATAAATTATGTAATAAGTTTTGGTATGTTATTTTTTGTGAAATTGTGTGGTTCTTGTGGATTAAGAGGAACGAAGAGCTCTTTCAGAGCAAGAGGAGCCTTGTTGAGTTTAATATTAAACTCACATATCTTACTATCATGTTGCAGGTTTCTGTAGTGCTGGAAATCCCCAAGACAATATTTATGATACTGGCACAGGAAGGTGTTCTACTGATATATAAATCAAACATTTTAGCAACCCACTTTTTCAATGCCTACAAAGATATGCTCGATCAAGATGGCCTAGAGTTACTCAACCAATTTATGAAAGATAAAGGTGTCTCCAAAGAACATATTGAAGCTAAAGACAAGGCAACCAAAGTACTTGATGCTCCTAATTAGGAATCCACAGCTGAATCAGTTATTGATCCCCCTTGGGGAGGTTTGACACTGATTAAGTCGAGGGCAATAACAACATCATTGGTTCATAGGATGCATGATGACCTAGGATATAATTTTGCTATTTCTGAACTTTTTGATATTGATATTTTGATCTTGTAATACTTGTAATTGCTATTGACTGATCAGTTACCGTAGACTTAGTTAAATTATAATACAAAATGGATATCAATTTTAATTGAATATTTGTTACAAACATATATCTCTTTAAAATTGATAGACATTCTACCTTGGTTCTTTCCATGACACCATGTACTTTTACCCAACCCGTGTAAAAATTCAAAGAAATTTTTTGCCTTTTTAAGAAAATGAAGAACACTTTTTTTTTTCATGTCACCGCTTTTTGGATCCCTTTGATCCTACACTCACCCTTGTGTTAAAATTTTGTTGATGACATATATAAAATTATATTTGGATTAAAGGATAGTTAGATCATATAAATAATAACAATGGTATCATAATGTGAATTATTTTTGTAAATTTATAATACTAGTCGATGGAACATTTCTTTGTAACAATTTCTAAGTCCTCTTAGTAAATGGTTATAACTGATAAATTGGAAATTAATGATCAAAATATAATAAATCTAAGGTTGAAGAGACTAATCCTATTGCTTTTATTTTTTTGATAGTATTGTTCTTGCAATTGGTGCCTTTAGTAATGATGTCCACAACTATGTATATGACATTTGAAAATTTATAGATTCTTAAGTTAAAACATGTGACCTAGGTCGTGTCCTTAAATATGGCATGAAGTCAACAAACAAGTATCCATTATTTGGAATAATCTTAGCTTAGAATAAGTGCAAAATAAGTTCAATTCATGTGGGATGAGATCATGACAACAGTAATATCTAAGGGATAATGCACAAGAAAATGTGGGATGATAGTGTGTAATAAATATTTAAAAATTAAATGAGAGTCCATAGAGGATCTTTGTTGATAAAATTAATGATAGCAGATGATTGTTGATGATACTATGAATTGATTTTCTATCTCTATAAAATTAGTAGCTTTGATATATCTTTGGTATGCTATCTTCGAATAAAAACAATATAAAAAATGTATAGTCCAATCATTAAAAGCTCTTCAAGAGTGCCCCTTAAACGGTTTATTAAGGAATACGAGTATAATTTTGATTGTGTGAAACATCACCTTGTAAGTAAAGATATCTTGGTTCCCCTAATTCACAAGGCATTAGAGGAGTACAAGAGAACCAGACCAAAAGAGGGAAAAAATTATTTCCTGACAAATCCTTGGTTTGATAATGAGTGCAAGTTAACAAAAATAAATTTGAGAGAAGGAAGAATAAGTATGGATAATAAGAAAGAGTACAAAAATCTACTAAGGTGTAAAGAAAGAAAAATATGTGAACATGAGAAGGATGGAGTTGATTACCCTTGGAAAACAAAATCCCAAAATAAAATGGAAAGGGTTGCAACAAAAGAGAAAACATAGAAAATAGTATCATCGGGTATACATGGCTTCAATACACAAAGATGTTATTTGAATGTGGGCAAGACAAACACAAACCCCTGGTACTCGATGTTATTACCTAACTTTTCACCACTAAAGATATCAATTGGAACATACAGAGGTTGGCAGGGGAAAGCATGGGATATATATGGGTTTAAAGTAGAGCACTTAAAATGGTGCCTTGCACCTCATATTAATCGTATCTTCAACAATGTCACTCAAAAGGGCTTCCTAGAAAATCAAACAACTAGCATTGTGATTCCTTTTCACAAAAGCAACAATATAAATAATCCATCAAATTAGCACACTATTATGGCTAACCTCCCTCATTGGGAAACTTTTTTGGAAGCATGGTTGAGTGCAAAATTAGTACTTGGGCAGAAATAGAAGGTAAAAGAGCTCAAGGGAAGGATAAATTTAGACCAATATGTTCCACTATTGAATATGGTGTTACCCTTCGGTTCTTGGTTGAAAAATATGGAATATGCAAGGTGGTGAAACCTTTTGTTGTTTTGTAGACTTTAAAAAATCCTTTAACATGGTTTTGTGTGACAACCTTTGGGATAGAATAGAAGCACTGGGAGGTCAAAGTGATCTTAGAGCAGTAGTGCATAAACTTTATGAGTAGGTCAAGGCTAAAATCATAACCAGACATGGGATGTCAAAGTGTTTCAGCAATGATATTGGTTTCAAACAAGGGTGCCCTCTTTTCCCAACTATGTTTGGGCTATATTTATAAATTAGAAGAATGGTTAAACAAGGCTTGTGGAGAGGGTGTATAGCTAGCAAATTATGTAATTAAGTTACTTCTATACGCAAATGATCTTATTTTAATTGTTAAAATGGTTCATGGTCTGAGAGAACACTTGAAGATGTTTGAAACCTTTAGTCATGAGGTTGAGATGCAAATGAACAATAGAAAAACCAAAGTGATGGTCTCCTCTTTTAAAATAAATAAGGAGACACAAAGTATTTTTTTTTTACAAGGAAATCTATTAGAGATGGTAAATGCATACAAATACCCTAAGATTGAATTTCACAACAAACTCAATTAGGAAAATTGTAGAGAAAATAGAATTCAAGGGGGTTGGAAAGTGCTACATTCTCTACTAAATAGATATAGGTATGCAAAGTTATAGGATTGGAAAACCAATAAAAATCTTTTTGGTTTGTTGGTTACCCCAGTGATCCTCTACAAGAGTGAAATTTGGGGCATCAACAAGTCGGATAAAAAATGGAGGCAAGTATAAAGAATACAAAAACATCTAACCATCAACCACCTCAAAATGAACTCATCAAGTATATCGTAAAGAACATTAGGATGATGGTCATCAAGTATGAGAAAATATATCAAAGCTAAGTGAATATTGTTGATGTGGAAGCAAGGGATAAAAATATGTAGGAGATAGTGGATGATACCAAGGGGCCATGTACTAGAACATGAGGTAATCTCAAGAGAGTTGTGATCCACTTTTCCCAAGACATACAAGATCTCAAAAAGATGGCTATGGACACCTCCGAGCCTGAGGTTGAAGTCATTGAGGCTTTTAAAAAGTTAATGTAATCTTGTTTTTTGTGGTTTGTTTTTGTTCTGTTTGTGGTTTTTGTCTCTTGATGTTTGGTTGTCGAGTTCTTGATGTTTAGCTGTGGCTAGCATTTTGTAATTAGGGTTTTGGGTACCTTCAAAACCCATTTGAACCTTAATAAAAAATAGTCTCAAATTGAAAACTATTGTCGCGTATGTTCTTATTGGCAGAATTTGACACCTTCCCTTTAGAGGCATCAATGATGATCAATTTATTAATTTGCTTAAAGAATACTCAAAATATGGAAAAGCACTGTTAGCCTAAGATGATTTTGGAGGAAAGACTAGATAGAAGGAAGAACACATGGATCAATCAAAATGATAAATGTATAAAGAAATAATACATTAATATACAGAGTGTTTGGATACCAATGAAGAAATAAAATAGGTAGAGGAAAAAATTCAGGAGTATCATATGGCCAAAACAAAATGGGTGGAAAAAAGGTTGGTATACCAATGAATTCAATCCCACGAGAGATCATGAGGGAAAAACTTACATAGGAGCAAATATTAAATGGAGAGGAAAAATATTAATAGCTCAACTAAAGACTAGTTCTCATCATTTGAGTTGTGAAACAAGTAGATGGATGATACCTAAGAAGCATGGGAAAAGTTAGAGCAGACGACCCAGGCGAGGGTTTCCCCTAGCATAGCACATGTTTGCACGAGCTGTGGGGATATATGCAGGGGTCCCCAGAGTGAGCCTGGTGGTCATGGTGATACCCATGTTGATGTTGATGGTGGTGCACGGGGTGATGTCGACGGTGGCACATAGGGTGATGTTGGAGATGACATCACATCCTATATTGATTTCCTATGTGCAGACGACGATCATCCTGTAGAGGTAAATATAATTATTTCATTTTCAGTACAATATTAAATTACATGTTTATACACATATCAACCTTAACATTTGGCTTTTTGGTGAACAGAGGAGGGTTGACACGAGGTCATTCAGTGATCGTTAGCATATCACCTCCACACCTCGAGGTCTCGGTCACCCATTCATAGTATGCACTTTCATCTAGATACATAGATGAGTACATATAAAGTTTAAACAATTAAAATTTGAATTGATGATGTGTTTGATATATTTTTTGCAATTTTGTAGGGTGCTTCATGTACTACTGAGGTCGGCAGTTCTTCGTGCTTCACCCCACCAGTCACTGAGAATCATCCTCACATACCTATAGTATGTTTTACATTCATTAATTTAAAGTGTTTATATGCTTACTAGTTTATTTACAACTTTTATTCATGCTTATACTTTTTGCAATTGTAGGCTTTTGGATTATCTCATGTCGCATCACATTTATGTCCTGACTCATCAGTGACACTGGCTATGCGTCAGAAATCTAATG
Source organism: Thuja plicata (assembly GCA_018584345.1). Lineage (NCBI taxonomy): Eukaryota > Viridiplantae > Streptophyta > Pinopsida > Cupressales > Cupressaceae > Thuja > Thuja plicata. The sequence goes on along the minus strand of MU224527.1, from coordinate 1,500,841 downwards.
TAAATGCTTATGTTTGATAAATTTATAGTCAAGTTCAATATAAATCAAAATTTATGTATGTGTACAAGTTTTCAATTCATGATTTAAATATGTTGTTCAGGTGGATACTACCATGAATCTTGGAATGGCTATAGGATTGAGTCAAATGCAGCCATCGACATTGTCCTTTGAGGTCATGATTAAAATTAATTTTGCATTGTCTGTTGTGTACCTATCTTTTATAGGTCTCGATTATCAAAATTTTGTAATTTGTTTGTTTTTACAAGACTTGATTGCATCAAATTTTGATGTTGGTGAGAGTGGACCTCCTTGTCCCACTGAGGACATTAGACCACATAGACACATGGTAAAATTTTAAATATATTCATTAATATTAATTTTTTAAATAGTTAAGTGAGTTATGCAAATCATTTGAATTATACATTAATTCACTCTTTTTTAAATGGGACTTGACTATATCTACTGCTGATGTTGCTGAGAGAGGACCTCCTTGTCCCACTGAGGGCATTACACCACATGAACATAGGGTAAAATTTTAAATTATGTTCATTAATATTACTTTTACTTTTTAAGTGAATTATGCAATTCATTTGAATTAAAGACACTTGGTCTTCTGATGCGATCTTTTATAAATGTACAGGAGGATGAGGTGCATCATGATGGTGCATCCCAGTCACCTTGATGTGGAGTGAAGAGGAGTGCATATCAGCTAAACGAGCAGAGTTAGACTGTGTTATATTATATGATGGACATTTTATACTCTTTTTCACATGTTAGACCTTGTTATGTTAGTTAGACCATGTTATTGTATGATGGCACACACGTTATACATGGTATCAGGACTTTTTATCATTTTATTTTGACTTGTGTTATCAGGACTTGTTATCATATTATTTATATCATATTATTTGGACTTGTGTTTTTTATTAGGGTAAAAGCAGGTTTTGAAGGGGCCCCGAAATCCTTTACAAGAAGATTTTGGTGGGAATCTTAAACCCGTCTAAGACAAAAATCTGCTAAAGAATATACATTTCAAACCAGCAAACCAAAGACAGCAAGCTGCCAACAACTAACCAAGATGAGACTCTAAAATCCTAGCTACCCAAAGAACAAGCAAAAGCCTTACACCATTAGTTTAACTGGAGTATTAAAACTCCCTAAACAGAAATCTAGGGTTTTGACATGGATCCCTAAACCAACAATACCAACACCATGGAGCACCATTGCCCCACTCCCAGCCTTTAGCCCTAACCAAAAACAACCAGCCTCCAGAATGGGCCCTTGAAAACTATCAGCATCCACCTACAGGCACCAGCCAACCACACACAACAAACAATGCAAAGATATAAAAAAAATGGGAAAACCACAATTTCCCTCTTCCTCCTCATTAGTAACAGGTCTTATTTCTTCCAGCACCAAAGGGATTTCTCCAGCACTGTTCTGGAATTTTAGCACAGCCCACTCAGTCTGCAAAAAAATAACCCCTGGCCAATTCCAGCAAGCTTTCATGTGGCTACATCAAAGAGGCAACAACACTCAACTACCAACAATCTCCTCCTAGCAGCCGTAGACCACCTGGATAGGTTGAGCTTTCCCCTCAATAGAATATTCTACCTCAATAGGAAGTGAGGGAGAAGAGAACTAAAGAACAGTAAGACTCCACCTCCAAGAAGAACAGTTATTTGGACTTGTGTTATCATGACTTGTTATTATATATTATCAGGACTTGTTATCATATTATTTGTACTTGTGGTTTGAATCTAGATATATGTGAGCTTACATATAATATATGAGTTTATTTGAGTTTACATGTAATCAATTGTAATTAAATATCAATTACATAATTTTATCCTTAATAGTAGTTATTTCTTCATGTAATTGCCAAGAGCAATTGATTTTAATTGACATGAAACAGTATATAAATGTAACTAGTATTGACTTCAAGATTAACTATAAAAATACCATCTATCTTTTAAAACCATGACATATTAATTTGAACTATGAAATATGGATTCATACTTGAATAACTAAATTCAATAATTGTAATTAAATTAAATATCAATTGTAATTGACAAAATTGGATCTGAAGAAAAGTGAGCTCATGTATTTTATAAAACCAAAATTGGACGAATACAAGTGTACATTGAGCTTCATAAATAGTTCATGTATTTTATAAAACCAACATTGGACAAATTTACAAGTGTACATTGAACTTCATAAATAGTTCATGTATTTTATAAAACCAAAATTGGACAAATACAAGAGTACATTGAACTTCATAAATAGTTCATGCCTACATGTTCTTCTAGAGGTCCTGCGTCATAAAAATGAATGTTGAAATGTTAGAAAATATGCATTTAAATATAAAACTTATTTTTAGGATCCAAAAGTTAGATAAATGAATTGCACTTAACTAGTATTACAACTTTGATTAGCCAAAAGTTGTAAATTGCACAAGTTGTTTGATATGTTACATCCAGTTATACTTGACACCTTAAAACCAAATTAATTATCTCTACATGTATGATACTTGAAAGAAGTCATGTCTACATATAAAAAAATAATAATTAACAAAAACTTACATGTATAAATTTGATTCAACCTAATGTCCCATCAGCATCCTCTCTTTTCTACAATGCATCTATGATTGCCTCATGGTCTTCCATTGAAAGTGTCAATAATATTTTATTAGTAGGTCTCCCTTTGTATCTTTCCAATTTGATATTTGTTGCCACTACCAAATGAGAATAATGTATAATCTTCTTTTCTAATTTGTAGTCTTCAAAAGCTGGCAAACCATTCCTTCTTGTTAGGTATTTGCGTAGCCATGTACCAACAACCACAACATGCCCAATTGGATACTCAAAACCATCATCATCTACTTCATGAAATATCAACTTTTTCTTAGGTTGTACACATCGAGCTAGCCAATAATCAGTCTGCTCTTCATTTTCCTCGGGTGCAACAACAAAATACACATATCCTGCAAAACAAAATTAAGTACATGTACAAATAAAAATTCTTAGACATATAATTCTAATACAATAATAAATCAGATGACATACATTAATAATATAGTTTAAAGTTTTACAAGAAATTGAATGAAATAACCAGGTTCTATGAGGTCTGAAACGCGATCATAATATTCTGATGCAAATGCATGATTTAGGTCTTCATTTCTTATATCATCTTGATCTTGTGGCTCACTAGGTGTTAAGGATTTTTGTTTCCATTCTTCAACCCATTCCATATTCTCGCATTCTTCCCATTCACCTGCAACACAAAATTGACAAAAACATGCAAGCTCCCTAGTCCATATAGTCCAAGTGTTAGAATTAGAACTCATAAATGAATGTCATTTAGCACACTCGTTGATTGTATCACAATCATATCTTGAAAGGATATTATTCTCTTCAACTAGCCAGAAGAAACGCCTGATTATAGACACTCTGACTTGATCCTGTAGACAAACTTGTTTTACATCACTCAACAATTGCACGTGCATTTTTAAATTTTAAATTTTTCTCAAATTTCAATTGCTCTCTACATAGGGCTCTCTTAACACATGCACTGGCATCATCATGTTCTTCTTTACCATGTCCAGCCTCAAAAAAACTCCAAATATGTTGGACATTAATTTTCTTATATGTCATACTCAACCAATAAAACATTCTAGCATTCTTGAATTGCCACGTGCAATTATTTGACCATATTAGATGTTTTGTTATATGAATTTCTCTCTCCCTTAAATTCTCATAAAAGATCTTAAAGCAATACTGGACAAACTCTAATGAGTGCAATTTATTATCACTCATATAGAAATGATACTCTCTCAAAAAAACTTGATCATCTTCTCTACTATTAGGTGCATGCCTATAGACAATATGAACAAACATTGTTACTTGCACTGAATTATAATATTGTGATTGGATCTCATCTTGTGGTGCAAGTGTGTAGTTCTCTGCAAAGTCAACGAATGAAAGTATACTACCAATTGGAAATGTATTCTTGCATATGCGAAATTGTCCATCAAGCCATCTAGAATTTTGGGAGTGTTTCACATATTTAGGTACAACCTTATTCTTGAATTCGTTCATAAATGCATGAACACTAACTTTTTCAGTAATTAGATCACACCGCTTTCCAACCTTTCCATCTTTAAATGGATACTCAATAGTTTTAAATATTTTTACATCAACTAATTGATGATCAAAATCAATTGAAAGATTTTCATGCAAACATTCATGTAAAAATGCAAGATTGTCACATACACCAGAAACACATGCATTGAAAAGAGAAAAAAAAATGCTCATTAGGTGGGTTACAAAACAAACCTGATATAAATTCTTTTACAGTTTGAGGTGGTATATTTATACCACATTCCTATAACATTTCATTAGTATGCATGGTAGAATGTATAGATCAAAATACACCATAATGATAACAAAATTGAACGTGAATTTTGCAACAACACGTTACTTTTTCCTTGTTAATCCTTACATGCCCTGGTTTACATTTTTCAAAAGATCTTTGACTAATACAAATAGTTAACACAACATCCACAAATTTTTTATACTATTCAGTTTGAGTCATATCCAAAAGATGTTTTGGATGTGGATCATGAATTTTTGAGCGAACTCTTAGTTTAAGAACATCTATAGCATTAGGTGATACTCTTGTATTATCGTGCCAAAAATTTTCAATTAAAGTTTTGACTTCACCAGTAAGTTTCATGTCAGGCCTTAGGAGTCTGCCACTAAAGCTCCACAGATGGTTTGTCGGATCACTTTCAAAGTTAACTCTTCTCTTTACAGCTATCGCTAAAGTTTTACGATAAATATTAAGATATCCACTTATGTTTGTCATCATTCTTTTATCAAAAGTAGTTTTGTTTACTAGGGTTGTTATTGCCCGTCGTGCCGCATTCCTATCTTTAGAACGACTTTTCTTTCTGATTGTGTCAAAGGCACTATCAATTGTTGTTACAACTTGTTTTAGAGACTCGTCCTTCTTTTTGGATTTCACATAAATGCCTAACCTCTTCATCACTTTTTGCATTTTACTCATTTTGATTAGTTGTAACATTAATTGACATTGAAACCCAAATTTATTATTATAAAAAAAATTTCTAAACAATCTCCTCGTGTATGTCCTAATCTGTCTCCATGAAACCAAACCACACCGATTGTCTAGCACATCACTTTTAATTTGAAATTGTTCAATCATTTTCATTATCATTCAAAGGGGTTTCTTTCTCAATTGGTGTTTATATGCCTGCATTCACATTGTTGATCTCAATTGTCGTTTGATTGTCATTTCAATTGGGGCTTGAATTTCACTTTCAATTGGAGTTTGACTTTCAGTTTCTTTATCATTATGATTAACAAAACTAATTTGTGGTGTTTGATGTGCAATATAATCTGTTACTCTATTTTCAGGAAGAAAATCTAAACGATTTAAACAGTAACCCGCTTCTACAAAAAGATCAAGTTCTTTATCACAATAAGTTTCATTTGGCTATGAAGACATACATGTATCCAACACTTGATTAGAAAATGCACCTGAATTTGCTCCTATTGCATTTTATTCTTCAACCTCTGCATCCATCATGGTGTCCTCATTGTTCTCGTCTTCTGAACTAATTGTTGAACTCGATGCTCCAAAATTATCCAGGTTTTGAATTCTTGCTCTTCTTTCTCGTTGTCATTTTGTCTCTTGCTCTCTATTTGCTACAACCTCATCATTTGTCAGAACCTTTCTTTGCCTCTTCCGCGTTTCTTTGATCTCGTGTTTGCACCAAAATTTGAATTCAAATTAATCTCTTCTTGTCAAATCCAAAACAAGACAAGAAAAGATAATGTTGATTCAAAATATTCTTTCTGCAACACAGATATGTCATAAAAATGATTGAATAATCATAAATCATTGAGATCAGGCCCACATAACTATTTTTTTGTCTCCAACGGATCTTTCAGAAATGGGCATCTGTTATTTAAATGAAACGGGTGCTCGTTTCGATTTCAACAGTCCAAACAGAAACGGGCACCTATTTTTTGAATTTTAAATAACGGGTGCCCGTTTTTAAAAACCAAGAGTGAGGACTGTACCTCTGCCCTAGTTTTTGGTTCGAGATGGGTTTGGTCCCGCCAAGCCTGTGCTTGGTCTTGCAAAAATATGGCTGAGGCATTTAAAAATAAAATTTGCACTTTGTGATGATTTTTTTGGAGGTCTTCCCGAATGCATTTTTAGACGAAACGAAAACCCATTTCAGTTCATATTGTAGAGATTATAAAAATATAAATTTTATAGTAATATGACGTATTTTAGTATTTTTACAATAATTATTATGCCAAAGTGATACCTACAGTTGAAATAGTAAGGTTAACTAAAAAAAATTTTATTTTTTTTATTTTAAGTTTTTGAAAAAATGAATTATATGAGCCCAATCTACATAGAATTTTTTTCAAAATAAAAAAATAATCAATAAAAAACTAAAAATTTTATCAAATTATGGTGGTCGTACACCAGAGGCTTTAAATGTACTTTATAGTCAATTAAAAATTAATAAAAAAATATATTCAATTAAAAAAAAAAACAAATTTGGTGTGTTAGGTACCTTCCACAAGAAAGATTTAGAAAAATTCATTTATTTACTTCAAAATAGGGTGGTCGTACACATATGGGGTATGGCTCTGAAACAGCCATTTTGAAAAATGGTTTTTTAAATATGCCTACTAAAATATATTTTCTACCATATGGGTATTCAAATAAATTACATATTTGAAAACTAGACTCCGAGCACTACATTTGTTATTAGTGGATTGTTTTGAGATTCAATCTCTATGTGCCTCAAATTTTGACATCAATTGACAGAAAATTTAAAAAATAGGGAAAGCGCTACATTTTTTATTAGTGGATTGTTTTGAGATTCAATCCTATTTGCCCAAAAATAGAACTCAACTTATTGCAGCCACCCTTATAAAGTATAAATACTATTATATAGGCCTTTGAGAGCATGAATCAAGATCATGTTGTATTAGAAATTAGTGTTCATATGGACAGCATTTAATATAGAATTGTGTACGTAACTTAATATTAAACTATAATGCGTGATTGTTTGTGAGTTGTTAAAATATAGGGGAGTGGTTATAGGAAGTAGAACAACATTTCTATAATGTAGGTTATGAAAAGCACCTATATATGTGTATTTAATTTCTATTATGAGGTGAGAGAGTGAAATTGAAATAAAATATTACTTTATGTGCTAAATTTGCTCTCATTTTTCTTCTAAGGTATGAGAGTGAGATACAGGCTTTATATCTACGTTTCTAAGATAAAGAGGATCTCGTCGGGGTTTGAGCTCTGTTTTTTAATCAGTTTATCAGAACTCAACCAAAACCGGTGTGTTTGAAGGACTATATTCATGTGAGGCTCCTCGAAGACACTCCACTTAGGGAGAATCGACTGGCTTGATATTCTATTGAAGAGTTGATCTCAAATCTCCATTAGCGTGTTCACAGCTGAAGGTGGCATTAGCTTTTTCGATTAGTTTCTACCTTCAATGTCCAAGCCCTGATTTACTAGCTAAAGAGCATTCTTGTTTTTCTCAGCCAATATCTCACCGTAGAATATTGTGGGATCCATTTTTCCTTCTGTAGTTGAAATTGCTATTATCAGAGCCTCTCGCTTAGATTGTTAGAATGAGTTATGAGTTATGAGGTTTCTTTTCAGAGCCAAGTTGAGAAAAGATTGAGTAGATAATCGCCTAGTAATCATGAAGAGACGTAAGCTATCGAATCCATCAATCATATTGCTTCTTTTGACTTCAGAAATATTCACGGCCTCAGGCGCTATTGTTGGCTCTATTTCAAGGGAGTTTGGTACGTTGGGCCATGGTTTCTTTATGTATGTAGTTCAGCAATCGGTTTTTTTGAATGCGTAGTGTTTTCTCTTCCTCACCTCCTCACATGGCCACAAGCAGAACCATTTGGTCATCATGCCTAAAATTGTCATGTACCAATAGTGTCGTAAATACGGTGCATTGATGCAATAGCATTGAAGACCTATATTGTTGTTGTCACCTTCCTGGTGAGAAATTTGAATACTGGATGTTTTCATATTGTGAGATTTCTTTATCATAACTCTACTTTTTATATAATAAGTTGCTCTACCATGTTAGTTAGGGTCAAACAAAGACCTTGTTTAGTGCTCATGAAGATAGTGTTTGTCTTTGCTTCAATATAATATTGTCATGTTGTAGAAAGTTTAGTGCTCATGAAGATAGTGTTCGTCTTTGCTTCAATATAATATTGTCATGTTGTAGAAAGTATGTTTGTAAAAAATTTGGTGTCAAAAATAAATACTCTTTTGTAATTGGAGCGCATAATCAGTGGTTCTCATTAAGGGGGAGGAATATTCTTTCTTCACAAATAATGATATAAGTCTCAAAAGACAATTTTTTAAAGTAGCAAATTTATTGGAGGATGAAGGCACCAGAGGTTCAAGGAAATTCAACGACCTCTCATCAGTCACTAGCACAAATAGCATTAGTAACAATTATTTGTGCCTAAAAGACTAAAGCCAAGATCAATTTCTAGATGGCAACAATAACCATCTCATACCATTTGTGGTCAGTGGCAGTGATCTATAATGGTGGTTGCATACACAATTAAGACTTAGTTCTCAAGCTTTGTATGTTGTGTTTGGATGTGTATGTCCCTAATCACATTTATTTGTTGTATATGAATGGATGTGCTTGCCCCCATTCAGATGATGTAAATGATTATGTTTTTGTCCCCAATCACAAGAGTTGGTGATTATGATTAGAGATGTGTATGTCCCCTTTCATAATTGCTATAAACAAATGTGTCTCCCTAATCATCATTCATGTTGAATAGATATGTTAATCCCTATCCAAACCTAATTTAAGACATGTGATAGATGTCTTATTTCCTATCCTTGGTTCCATGGGTAGATGTGTTCATCCCAACCCTTAAATGAAAGTACAATAAGCATGATAAAAATAGGTCTACTATTGTTACACATGAGTAGATATGTTTATCACTACTCTCACCTTATATTTTTTGTGAACTACTGAAAGCGGTCATCAAGTATTGTGATGTACTTTCTCCCTATGTTCACACTAAAGAGGGTGTTAGAAATTAGTATTCACATGGATAGAATTTAATATTTACGCCGTAGGCGTTTTCATATGAGAAAGGCCCAGCCTTTTTCTAAGATCAATGGCTGGAAGTAATCTAGAGCCCAATGACTACCATTGAGAGCTTTTTAACCGTTCATCCTTGATCTTGAAAAACATTGCTGACGTACTCAAAACCCGTCGCTGTCAAGTGGTTCACTTTCTTTGCAGCCGCTGGTTTCCGTGATCAGTTTTACCTCGCTGTTAACTGTTACTGTCCACTCCTTGTTCCGTCCACTCCTGTTTCGTATTTCCATGTGTCCACTTGGTAGGGGCAAAAGCACTACTGCATATATTCAAATATGAGTTAGATAGGTATCATTTTTAAGTTTTTATTTTTGCTTTGTCACGGCAAAAAGAAGATAAATAGTTTTAATTTATATGGTGTGTTTTTTAGATTATTTGTTCAATCATATTTTAAATTGT
>MU224527.1:1464057-1488259 GCA_018584345.1 Thuja plicata | reverse complement strand
GATAGAAAGAGATCTAGGGAGATACAAAAGGAGACATAGAGAGGGAGAGATAGAGAGGAAGAGTTATAAAAAAATATAGATGGTGAGATATATTGATACAAAGATAAGGAGATCTAGAGAGGATAAGGAGTGAAAAACAAAGGGACAAATACTTAAATGACCTTTCCATAACTCTACGGTGTTCCCATTGCACACTAAGGTGTGATTGCTAGTTTATCATCTACATTAATATTAAGTTGTTGTAAAACAACTTGATATTAAACTATAGCAAGTGTTTGTTTGTGAACTGTAAAAACAACACACGAATATAGAGGAGTGGTTATAAGAAGTAGAACAACCTTCCTATAATATAGGTTATGAAAAACACCTATATATGCATATTAAGTTTGTATTATATTGAAATAAAATATTACTTTTGTGTGCTAAATTTGCTCCCATTTTTCTATTAGTTAGAAATCATGTGTTTAACTCTCAATCACTCCCAATAATAAATTAAGTTGACTCAATCTAATTAGAAGGTCAAATTTAAATACTAATGAGTGATTCAATTAACTCAATATCCCAAAAACAAAGGTCAACAAAAGATGTAAATTAGTGTCAAAATCTATTGAATAAATGGCACGAACAATATATCTCTATCATCGTGCTAATTATGGCTGGTAAACAAACGTAATTAACAGAAGATAAAACACAAGTCATTTTTTCTAGGTTTTTCCACTAGCTGTGAATTCCTTTTTGTAAGCGCCGCATTGGTCTTAAGCCAAACAAATCCCTAAACCATCAACAGCAACAACCATTATGCAAACTACAGAATATGGAAATTTGACTTTTCCTTCAAATTTCAAAGTCTGTAAAGAATAACAGACATGATTTTTCCAGTCCATTGTAATGAGCTAAGTGAGCTATTTGGATAAAACTGTACGCGAGTTTTTTAACATCAGTGTTACAGATCCATTCCATTATCCATCATCAATATGAAGCAGAGGCAAGACATGAGAAAAGTTGCAATCCAGATCCTATTAAAGAAAAGAATAGAGGAGATGAGGAAAGCTAAAGTTAAGCAAGGTCTGTAAAGACATAAAAGAACTATAAGAAGATATCATAAGAGGTATACATTCTGGATTTCTTACATAGGACCACAAGTGTAAGTAAACACAGAGAAGATAAAATATATACATCACTGAACAGCAAATAATAGAACACGCAAAAGTTTCACATGTTGTTCATCAATTTTAGTTACATCCACCGGAAAAGCAGGGATTAATCTTTTTAGTGATTGCAGCAAATTGCAGAGTTCTTTTCTTCAAATCTTACAAAATGTCTCAATCCCAAAATTTACGAGGGCAAACGAAGATTTCAAAACAGGGAAGGTTGAAGAGTTTTATTTACCGAATGTTTCAGTATGACTGTTTGACAGCACATATCTGAACAAAAATAAACCCCCTTATCTTATTAGTCAACTATACGATGATAGTTAAATGCACATTTGTACGTGCAAACTCTTCCAGTTCATTAAAAACTAAGTTTTTGTGAGAATCAGAAAAACTCCTATCCAATACACTGAATATATTGCTGTCAAATGTACAAGGAACTGTCTATTAACCAAAAAAGGTATATATGACATGTGATTACTGCCATACTATTTTTCAGTTGTAGAATAAGTTATCACGAAGATTTTTAAGATAAATGTTCACAGCCAAAGTTAAAATTATCATAAATTGCTCAACGGAAATTTATGGCACTTAACAATACAAGAAAACTTCAAGTCATTCACCTGCCCTCCCTGTCTTGTATGTTTCAGAACTCCAAACAAATGGTTTCCGAAGGTGTATCGGAGTATCCATTAAATGAAGATCATAGTTCTGGGTTAGACTTATCATGAATAAGGAGTCAAAGAATGATGCTGCATCGGTCAAAATTTAAATTTCAAAGTCTGCTACAGAATCGTTAGGGACTTTGTGGCGTGTCAGAAAAGGAGATGCTCAAGATACATATCATGGAAATAATACATGTACGAGAGATAAAATTACTCCGTCAAACTTTTAGGGCCTTACAAGTACATAAGCTATTAGACAACAAGATTATAAGGTTTACATTCTGTTCTGGTGAATGTTACCAGCGCTGAGACTCTACCTGCAATTTCAAAACATCTCTTTGTTTTACTACAGCCACATTGTAAAAACTGACATGTGGCAGATCTTGATAGTTGTCAACTCTTCAATGGAAAGGGTTATCTTCAAGAATTGATTTGGTTCTGAATTTGTACTTCATATGCACCATGTTGATAAGGATCAATTGAAACATCAGAGACCTACACAGTCCTGTAAGTACCAATTGAAGTGACCAGCACAAAATAAATATGGTATTGGTTACATGTCTTACACAATAAACTTATTCAAGACCTTTCATTCTAACTTTCCTTTGTTTTGCAATCACCCTTTTGACAAATTTGTTACATTTTGCAAGTTGCTTGCTTCATTTGACAGCTTGGCCTTTGAAATATTATTGTTGCTCCCTCTTCCTTTTGAAAGGGCTTGACCTTCTGTATCAAGTTCCAACATACTATTGATACTGTCAGATTCATCAAAGGAAACTCCAAGTGCTCCAACTATATTATCCTCTTCAGATAGGCAGTAACAAGTGACCAAGATGGTACTTGGTATTTCTACTGTTAAGTTCAGATTAAATATATATACATTATTAGTGAGCTAAAAATTTAGGTTAACAATTATCATCGTGTTTTTGAATGAATGATGCTAATATGATGCATACTCATTTTATTTCTAAGGTGAACAGGCATTGACAGAAACTCCCTTAACCTCTTTCACGTCACGGCCACAATTACCATGAGACATGGGTATCATATATGATACATACTCATTTTATTTCTATGGTGAACAGGCTTTGACAGAAACTTCCTTAACCTCTTTCACGTCACGGCCACAATTACCATGAGACATGGGTGTCATTCCTTTTGGTAAAATTGCGCTTTTACTGTCAAAAAAATGAACACTGTAAGAGTAGAGGTACACATGATTATTTGTACGCAAAGGCAACTAGATGTTAGATAGCCATGATAACCTGTCTTTTTGCAGACTAGCCTTTCTGAGATCTCCCTTTTGTCGAAGGTTGGCATAAAATTTTGCCAGCTTACTTGATCCATTTTCTTTCTCAGCCTACCAATTAAAGACATCAAAAATTAGCTGCATATTGCATATTTATAATAAATGCACAATTTATGTTTGCAATGAAAGCAAGGTTACAGACAAGGACAACACACCTGAAGAAATGAGCACACAGCTGCATGATCTTTTGGAGAGAATGATACCTCCTCCCGCTTTTTTGTCACATACTCAACATTGCACTGAATCTATATAACATGTGAGAGCACTTCAAAACCCATTGATGAAAAAAATAAGAGTATTCGTGGAAAAAAAATTAAAAATAAGGAAATGCAAAGGTTCTTTGCTGTTTCTCTTAAGGAGATATATCGTATTTTATCAGTACTGAATGATTTGAGGCAAAGAGTTTGCACTTTAACAAATATTTTTACTCCTAATTAAAACAGCATAACCATACCAATGGAATACTCTGTACAAAGTGTTTATACAAATTTTAATTCATCTGTACATCACACAGACATAATACCTGATCCATTAATTGTTTTACTTGGCGTCGAAATCTATCAAGGTTGGTCTTTTCATGGAAGCGCCGTAAATGAAGCAATGTGATAAATGCTAACTCCGGAAAAGCAATGTCATGGCTCCATTGAGCTAAATGTTCAGTAAGATGATTGAGCACAGAATACATGCATTCCTCTTGGAAAGCACGAGTTCTTAACATTGGTTTGGGTACCTATTAGGATAAACATCCAGTTAATTCATGAAAATAGACATTACCAAAAACATAGACATAAAATGTCAAGAATTATAAGATACCAGAGACTAAAATTATCCTGATTTGACAACCTTCAGCGTCGTTGAAAAGTCACACACTGTCCCAGCTCCACTTGTGCTCGTTTTCTCCAACTCTTTACACTCTAGCACTTCAAACAGTAGGGAAGCAACAGGAATAAAATTACCACTAGCAGATGCAAGTGTGTTTAACATTTTGACACAGTGCAGTTTAAGAGGAGCATAGTGTGTAGTAGTCACTAAGCGAGAAACTCCAATGATAATCTGAGTCATTGCATAGGATAGTGACTTAAGATCAATGCTTTTGGCATATGCACAAAGATATTTAACCCAAAGATCAAGGCAATTTATGTATTGCCAACTGCAAGCCTTCTTCATTGCTTCCTGAAAACAGTTCATTTTGAGTTCTGTATTAGTTCATTGAAGAAAGAAACAATGTATAATTGTATCTGTTAAATTACGAAAGTTAACAGTGTAGTCTGAGCAAGCAATAGTAACATCAACTAACAATTCAGGAACTCTTAAACATGCATCTATTTTTGCACTCGGGATAATAGGAATTCTTTCAATGAAAACTGGATGATTTTTATGTGGCTTTGTGGAGGTATTTTGGGTAATGGCCTCCTATGATTTGATGTGATGAGATTTACTTTATATTAACTGCTGTAATGCATAATTTATGTGTATGAATTTAATTCAGACAATTTATCCTTATAAGTCACTATAGTCTAAGGTGTGTTGTTTAAGATGGATTAGTAGGTCTAAACCATGTAATTGATAGTGGTACTCCCTTTTGTCTGAAAGGTAAATTGAAAAAAGGAATGTGATATTGGAAATTTGCATGTGTTGCATGACATCCGAGATAGGTAGTTGTATGCTCCCATTGAATTAGGATTAACAACGGTGGGAGGGTCCAGGTTAAGATCTTTATGTCCTTTGTTGAAAGTTCCAAGTATGGGTTTGCAATAAAGTGAACTTGGTTCTCCAACCTACTGCTAAGCATTATTAGTTGATGCGAATAATTAAATCGAACCTTGTCAGGATGCTTAAAAGTATTCAATGATACTTAATTGTATAGAACATATTGTAGTGATCCAAGTCGAAGCTTTTGCATACTTGATGCATGTTAATGATATTTTGACTACTACTTTATCTGGATGTACACACTTTATCGATGTCCCATTTTTAAATCGTGTTGGGATTGCCTGGAAACCTTGTACCTGGATATGGCAGGATCTCTATGCCTAGAGAGATATATCTTGGATAACCTTACAAGTGACAAACCCTACTTGGCCATTGTTTTCATGTGTAAGAAAACATTAAGGTGTATAGAACCTTAGTAAATAAGGAAGACAAGGCAAGGTAACTTCCCTATGGTGGAAAAATTATATTACCCTTACTATTATTGGAAGGATTTTTATGTAGGAATTTCAAATGTATGTTCCTTGGGAGATTTTGTAAGGAGAAATATATGCAACTTTGATCTTGCTTGGAAGCAAGTAGTTAGTCCTCGGGTGAAGGATGACCCTATGACCCAAGTCTATATAGTAGGGTAGGGTCTAGGAAATAGCTCCATGGTTTGGGATTGTTCCTAAACTTGTATGACTGTCCCTCTTTAGTATTTGCCAGCCTAATGCTAAAAATTGCATTAGACGGCTACAACAAGACTTGATAACTTGTATCTAATAAATTATGTGCTTCAAATAATATGTTTCCAAATAACTATTTAAATTAAGTGAATGGATTTGATTACTTTAAGACTCAGGATTAGAATGTGTACATGTTGAGTAGAGGCCAACTTGTGGGGGTTCAATGTGTTTCTTATGTGAAAATTTAACCACAAACCTATAGGCCTCTATCTTTAGGCTCATGAATCACTTGCTTGTGATACATATATTTAGGTCCGCTTGACCAATATTTGTGAACCACTGTGACATGTTAACTATGCAATGATACATGCATGGCTTGAGCCTTATACTATAGTTACTTGGCTGTCATTATTACCGTGCAAGTGATCTATGCCTAGAGCTATTTGCCCTGTCTTGGGGATTAGTTGGCTTTCACCAATAGCATGGAGGTGACAATGTCATGAGGTATCCATGTTATGATACAAGACCAGTTGGTTGTCACCAGTTTTGTGTATATGATTGATGCCTAGAGCTATCCTCTATATTTTTGGGTCTAGACAGCAGCCACTAATAGCTCGAGGTGACCAGTGCCAAGGGTTACCGATGTTGTAAAGGAGTTGGTCGAAATATCACCATGGCCACTTGGTGTTATATGTTTGGTACTACCTCCTTCCAGGTTGCATAGACATGTTGCATGGTCGGGGGGTGATAGACATCTGAATCCAATGCATTTGACAGTTCTAGGTGTTGTGTGAATCTAATCAATGGCCTCATCTGACGTGATTTATTAAACTTGTCTTTTTCCGGTGATGATTGCAACTATGGCGTGCTTGTCTATCATCAAAGGTGGTGCAGAGAACCAAGGAAAGGGATGGGACCGTGATGTAGTATGGGATGCATCAACATTCCATTCAAGCTGGAATGCACTAAAAGGGTATATGTTAGTGAGCTAGGTAATGAGAAGATGCATGCAGTAGTGTCAGTTCCACTTCCTATTGCTAGTTGGTGACTCCAAGTCTGTGAGTAACTCACTGAAATATGTGCCAATCACTCATTGTGTGTGTCAGCCACTCACTGTGCACTGGTGTAAATGGCCTCAAGTTTTGTGGATATTTTTACACTTATGCCCTTTCCAGTGATAACATCAAGTAGTACAGGATGCTTGATTGTCATCATAGATGGTGGTGAATGAAGGAAAGGGATGGGTCCCATGAAATATTACGAAATGCATTGGCATTCCTTTTCCAAACAGGATCTACTTGGAGGCTTATGTGATTGTGAACCAAGTAGGATGATGCATGTAACCAGTTGCATCCACTTCCATTTTTCTAGTTAATCCTTATGTGAACATTACCAGTTGCTTACGTTGAGATTGGGACCTTACCACTTTCTAGTGTTAGCATAATAGTGATTGCATGGCATCGTTGCCATAGTTGTGGTTAGAAAACTTATAAAGTTGACACTTCTAGATTATATGGAAGATGTTTGGTCCAAGATAGTACTTCAAAAAAATTAAAATTAAAATTTGTAGTAACCGAATATACAAACACCTAAATTCAACTCTACTCACTTCCTACACATGTATGCCTCAATAAGGCTGCATTCTTCTGACTGCTGCTGGAGTTGACCTTTCATTCACTAAAGGAATCCCAACCATCAATGATAGGAAGACAGTGTTTTGACTGTTACTGAACTTCATGTTGGGAGAAGGTAACATCAAAACTTTGCAAGACAAGACAGTCATTTCGTGAACATTACCACCCCTGTTACAAACCCAACAGCCATTTCTTCCAATCTAACAAGCTTAAACACTATGTCACAACTATAGCCTCTGTGACACAAGAAAAACTGCCGTATAACAAACAGAACTGACAGCTTCTCACCATAGAGACAGAACCTTGTTATTTTTTTTATAGAAATCAGGGTTATTCACAAAGGAAAATGTTTTCCTGGTCCTTATAAATCAAATTTTCCAGTCCCCAAAAGAAAGTCATATTTCATACCAGTACTTTTTTCAATTCAGTTTCAACTATTTTTTCATATCTAGGATTTTTGCTTTGGATTCTACAGCCAAAAAGAGTTTATCTAGCTCTCTCTATGCAGTTACATGTTTGTACTTTGTGCCTTTCAATAACAGTTGATCATGCCAGCAATTTTGTGCCACGGTGCAATATTTTTCAGTATTCATTAAAATGAAAATCTCTCAACAGCTACAAACAAACCAAAACGAATCAACTCACCTTCATGTTCTATGTCAGAGCATGTGGCAATATATTTTAGTATTCGTCAAAATAAAAACCTTCCAACAGACGCAAACAAACCAAAATGAATGAACTCACCTTCGTGTTTAATGTCAGAGCACGCTGCAAAACCATCCCCAATTGTTCAATGAAGACAAATGCTTGCTTGTAACTATTTGCCAAGTCGAATCCATAGAGTTCAACAACACAATTTTTTAGAAAGTGAATCTGTTGAAGGTTGGCCGTATTAACAATCTTGCAGTTTGCAGCAAAAACTTTGTATATTCTTTTCAAGCACAAATCAAGACAATCAGAGCCTAACAAGATGGCAGCATCTCTGATAAACAAGAAAGATACAGCAGATAAGGATTCTCCTCCAGTACCCCACAACTGAAGTGCAACCTGCATTTAAATTCAAATTAAAAGCCTTCACACAATTGAGAAAGATGCACAAGCATGTTGACTGTTCTGTACATTATCACAATGATTCTCACCTTCAAGATCTTTTGTAAATAACTTGGAAAGGCTGCCAAAAAAATAACTGATTGTCTTAGGCATTGAAGTGTGAATGAAATAATGTGATTGTCAGCCATCTGATTCAATAAGTAAAGAGTGCTGCCAAAATATGATTTTATTAGACGCCGAAAGTTCATCCATCGGGCAGTTTCTTGCATTTCAAGTATCGTTTCCCTCTTTCCACCCACTTTAGTAAGTCCCAGAAATTTTCTGAATATACCATCCATTTCACAAAGAACAAATATCAAAATCTTGTTGAAAACTTTGCTGTTTGTGATGATGATGTTTGATGAAAAATCATAGTCTTCCCCATCACCATAATGACATGCAGTTTGGAAAGCTTGAAGAAGACAGTGCAAAGCTCTCATGTCTTGTTTTTCTATTAGCTCTTCACACCAAGCATCAATTTGAGCAGTTGTCACAAGTTTCTTTGATGAAGGCCTCTGGATTATTTGGTTGTTCTCTTCTCGTTTCCTGGTCTTGACACCTTCCTTGACATTCTCCTTTTCTTCAGAGTTCTGTTGTATGGAATAATTATAAATGTTCAGAGCACAAGCATTGGATACCAGCTCCACTTACAGAAAAGTGCGATGTTTAAATTGACATGAAAAAAAAAACAAGAATATAACTGCCATGAGGATTGAAAGTCCATACATACATTGCCATTGTCATCATCATAGTCAGAATGCGAAAATTCTTTCTTGTGCTTTTTTAAGAACTTGACAAATTTGGGATCCTGCCATAATGACAGCAAAGTCAGCATTATCTGGATCAATTCTAGGTTAAATGTACTGCTAATTGCTCATGCAGGAAAAAACTGGAGAATAAAAAAACAAATCACTAGATAATCAGGAATAAAAAGCCACCATAAGATGGCAACTTTACTAAAACCAGAGTGAACCCCCAGAACAAAATATTAGATATCTTAGCAGTTATGATCAGCTAGTAGTCAGTCACAGTTACTGTTACTCAACTTAGTTGTCCCATGTGCGTCTTTGACCTTATGTGTCATGTCTATTGGTCATTGATGTCATGATTATTTCAGTTTCTTTAGTCTCATGGATATGATAACTTTTGCTTACAAGTCCTAGCGATAAAATATCAGTTGCTTTAGTAATTGAATTGTTGTAATGTTGCAGTGAAGAAAAGTGCAGAGAAGTCCAAAGAGGACTTTTGTTCCCACAATGCGAAAAAACAGAGTTGGTTACAAGGGTGAATTGAAGCCAAAAGAATGTGAAGGCCTGCCAAGACTCTTTAATAGGAATGTTGAGGGTATTTTTTTCTATAAAACCCTAGGTTTCTGAAATCTTGACATTAGTATTTTGCTTAATTGATGTGGCGCCAGGGTCACCTAAGTTGCATTCAAAAAAATGCAAAAACCGCTAATGATCTTTCCAAGTGACTATTGTTAACATTTAGGATTGATGATCGGAGTGAACAAATATGATATATTGTAGATAATATTTTGTTTTACAAAAGACAAATCAAAAGAAGATATCCCTAAAGCATTGTCATTATATCTGGTGGTAAAAATTATTGTGATAGTGTATCTAGTTATGACCATTTCACCATCATACCGCTTGTTATGTTTCAAATAATAGTGAGATACTGAGATCCATGTTCAATGCCAGTAAGTTTAGGGTGAAAACTAGTGATTACAATAATGAAATCACAATTATAATGCAGTTTGCCAGTATGGTACAGCTACTTGCCCAAGAGTTATACAATCCCACACCAAAGTGAGATGCAGTTTCAACAACTGATAGATGACACAATGTCCACATTTTACAAATGCTTCCCAAATTCAATATATTCCTGCTAGTATTTTAAGGCAACAAGCAAATCTAAAACCTGCCTCCAAATATATTGTTGCTGGTTTTTTTTTATCGGTGATAGTTGCTTTTGACTAGAGCTTTGAACCAGTGGGGTCACAATGGGGGACCCCATCCCCGAGAGCAAACTGAGGCATTACCACCTCCTTTAATCACAACAGAGAAACCCTCCTTCCCGCCACATGCAATCTCTAGCACGACCACCAATGTCATCCCCACCACCAACTACCTGCACGGCCACCAAGGTGGGCTCAAACCAGCATTAACACTTGTATTTGGGCCAGGCGGGGATTTGAACCTTGGTTGCACCATTAACAGTGCAACCAAGTCACCACTACACCACAAGGTGATCCCCTATATTGTTGCTGGTTTTAAAAACACTATAATTTCAAGAAAACTTGACACATGGCTTAATAGTTAAGAAGCATCCTTCTAACTTGAGTTCGCAGAAGAGCAAAATGGCAGGGATATACATACCACCTAGCAGATGAAAAAAGTTTAGAACCATAATTTCAAAATCAAATAAGTAAATAATGAACAAAAACCAATGGTGGAAACAGTTGTTGCAGCAAGCCACCCATTAGATGGCAAGCAATAGTGGCACCATCAGAACTAATACATGGAAGATTTTAGCTTCATGGTATACTATTTTTTTGTCAAATCACCTGTCAAAAAGTATATTTTAGGAATAGATTAAAATAATTGGTCAAACACATAGTCGAGCAGTTCCAAAACACATAGAAACATCACCTACTCCTCCATTATTCATTTTATCAATTCTTCTACATAGCTCTTAAGTCCTCCAAATATAATCGATGACACCTTCACTATCAATTACTAAACACAAGATTAAAAGCAAATAAGATTAACTAATATTACTGCGCAATCCATGTCCTCCAAAGTTAAAAGAAACCCTATTAATACAAAATTGCTAAATCAACAACTATA
The DNA here is from genome assembly GCA_018584345.1 of Thuja plicata. Taxonomy (NCBI): domain Eukaryota; kingdom Viridiplantae; phylum Streptophyta; class Pinopsida; order Cupressales; family Cupressaceae; genus Thuja; species Thuja plicata. The sequence continues at coordinate 1,477,181 of MU224527.1, read as the reverse complement.
TGTTTCTTTACAACAACAACAACAAAAAGGCAATTAAAAAACTTTGGACTTGACATTCTAACTTCATCTGAGACATCATCTATATCCTTACATTTTTGGTTGTCAATGCTAACAGACTACCGAAAAAAGTTTTCAAAATTTTGCATGGCAATCTTTGCAATAGAAATTTTGTAGACAAAGGCAAGTATAGGCTCACTTCATGGATTATTGCTATCTCTTCTTCAGTAGGGCCCTACCATAACACATGCAAGCTAAATTAACATACAATTTACGGCTCTCATCCACTCTAGGCAAGATAACTGTGTTTAGCCAAACAAGGAGAATACTCCAAAAAGTTCTGATACAAATTCACAGCACAATTAAGCACGTACAAGTTCTCCTTGATTTCTCTATACTTAGCACAGGCAACATCTGTCAATTTTGTGGTGTTTTCTTCTCAATTAATGAATTACAAGTGTCAATGTTTTAAAACCCAATTAGTCTAATCGATTTCTTTTTTGTTGAACCATTCATCAGCTTCTTTCTTTTGTGTATAGATGGCTTTGTGGGTTTTACAGTGTCTCCATTGCCCCCTCTGCAGTATGAAATACAGGTTATAGAGGTTCTTCCATCTATTTCTGAAATTCAGGATACTTCCTCTCAAGACGATACAATATGATAGGAAAAGTTTTCTTTTGTGTCAGTTAATGGTCACTGTTCATGGTTTTGATTATTTAAGTATATATCCTATTCCTAGAGACTGCACAGAATTTTTTGCATGTTAGTCACTTGGTCAGTGCTTTATGTTTCATAATCATAAATAGAATCAAATTGACTGGCTACAAGTAACCATCCTCAACATCCCAGTGTAATCTAAATTTATTTCCTAAGTTCTTGTTTTATGTTACATAATCATGAATAGAATTACATTCACTGGCTAGGAATAACCACACTCAACATCCCAGTGCAGTCTAAATTTATTTCTTTACAGTTTACACCACCTAAATATCAACCCCATGCACATCCGGGATAAAAGAACAAAATGTGTGCAAAACCCAAATGGATAGTTGGGGGTGGATAGAATAAAACGCTGGGAAAGGCACCATCTATTGATGATTGAAGAGGCACCGTGAGAATAAGAGATTTATCGCAAGTGTGTTTCTTAAGTGCAAAATGTTGAATCATACCTACAAAATTCTGGTGAAGTTCTTTCCATGCAATTCATGCTATTAATGGCTACAGCACAACTGCTCGAATAGATGGATTACCGAAGGCAAGTTCAACAAGATAATGTTACTGCACATGGGAAAGTCATAATGTGCTTAGTAATCAGGATGAATCTTGAAGATAAGAATTTGAAAATTCATATGGCAGAATATATTAGAAATATATCCCTGGCAGTCAATGGTAGGTCAGGTTTGGGTATTACTTTATCAAAAGAGTGGCCAAATCTTTTCTCATTGGCTTCCACCGGTTTATGGAGATAAGTGCTACACAAATTTGAAAACATTAAAATCAGGCTTGTTGGACAGAAATCTTTCTTTTGCAGATAAATTGGTAATTATAAAAAGAATTTAATGTTCATTTTCCAAGGACCAGGTAGGACTCGAATGTAGGACCTCGTATTCACTTCTGGAGCTTTGTACCAGCTACTTAATGACTTGTCCCTTTGGGGTTAAGGGGGTGGATTGTATTTGGGTCTTGTATTCTGGCTCCAATACCAAATCAATTTTCAATGGACCAGCTAAGACTCAAACATAGGAACTCCCATTTGCTATTGAGGAGCTATATAACTGAGTACAGTTCAGAGTCTGGAAAATTTCCAACATCTAAGAGTATGTCATATGTCTTCCTCTGTACTACTTCTCCTCTATTAGGATTCTAAAATTAGAATATCCGTGGACCATCTAGGACTTGAATGTATGACCTCGTATTCACTGCTGGAGCTCTGTACCAGCTACTTAACTTGTCCCTTTAGGGTTAAGGGTATGGATTGTATTTGGGTCTGTAGTCTGGCTCCAATACCAAATCAATTTTCAATGGACAAGCTAAGACTCGGACATAGGAACTCCCATTTGCTATTGAGGAGCTATACCACTGAGTTAAGTATTCCTTTACGATTCAGAGCCTGGAATATTTCCAATATCTAAGATTATGTCATATGTCCTCCTCTGTACCATTTCTCCTCTATTAAGATTCAAAAATTAGAATAAATATTAAGTATCATGAGAGAATCAAGGGGGCTCAAAAGGGCTGTGTGCACCATGCATCTTGGCCCTTGGGAATTATGAACATTTCTCAGAAATGTGCAAGATTTGTCTTACTGATATTACATCATAAAGGCCATTTAGCTAGAAAATAAATGGATTTTGCCATTATTGGTAAATATCCTATGCCAGATCCTCATTTGATGCATGATTTGTACCACCTCAATAAAGAAGACATCCAAGGGATCCGTTAATGGCTGTACGAGGATCCAAACAAAATAAGGAGGGAAGAAGTAAGGTGGGAATCTCCGGAAGAAGGATGGACAAAGGTAAACTTTGATGGCGCTGTGAAGGGCAACCCGGGTCCATCGAGGACTGGATGTGTGGCTAGGGATTCAGAGGGAAATATAATTGAGACGGGCAATGGGACAAACAATGATGCCGAAGCTAAAGCTGCATTGATGGGGGTTGAAATGGCGCAACGACTTCAGGTTGACAAACTACACCTGGAAGGAGATTCTAAAATTATTGTAAATGCTATTGCAACCGGGAAGCCTTGCACCTGGAGACTACAAAAAATCATCTCAATCATCCGAAGGAAGCTAATTACTTTTCAGAATTACAAAATCACACACGTGTACCGGGAAGGAAACAATCTGGCTAACTCGCTGTCCAAGTTGGCGGTTGAGGTGGCATGCTGAGGTGGGAAATAAAATAACCGGTGGTGAAGTGACATCGTCTACCCAAATCGATGGCAATGATGGGATGGCTGAGGCAAAAGAAATCTTTGGTTTGATTTTGGCGGTCGGAGTGTATTCAATACTAGCAAGGTGGCAGACGTTGGCTTTCCCAGGGGCTGGAGCAGTACATGCCAAATTTATTGCGCATTCACTGCAAGGGAATGTTGGTACTATACATTCCTTGAGATGCAACCCAATGGCACAAGTTTTTTTGGCTTCAACAAAGACAGATGGTTGTGAGGTGTGAGGTGAAGTGGGGTGCCATGGAAGCAAACTTCACTTTCGGTGCGACAAAGCGGCAGATGGCCTTCAAGGGGTTGGCAATGGAAGAACGACTCAGCCATGTTTTCACGTCGCAACACCCTTTCTTCGTTGAGGTGATCAGAGCGCTCCCGGGTGTGGAGTATGTAGTTTCAAAATTCTAGTGGCGCACAAATGCAGACATTGTTGCATTATTTTGTGCATGGGGGCTGCATTTCTCTTCAAAGGAAGACGTTAGGCACATCATGGAGAGATGTGTGTTTCCGGAATGTCGGGTGGGCATGGATGAAATCTTGCACTGTGTCATTACGGGTCGTGGGTTTGTATCTGCACGCGGAGACTGGCTCGGCTATCTTGGAATTCCACAGATTGTGCACCCGTTCTTGTTGCACAGAGGCTTGTGGAACTGCATCAAACACAAAATGGACGCGAGGAGGGCATGAGCCCTAATTGTCGATTTTGTTCATGACTGGGATTTGGAGCTGGCGGCAGGGCTAGCCAGGAGACAAATGAACCCTAACATTTTTTGCCTGAAGTTGGTGGATGTTTGGGAGGATATGGCTGCGCAGAGGAGGGCACGGCGGCGAAGAAACAATCTGGGTAGAGGTCGAGGTCGAGCTCGAGGATGGGATCGTGGACGTGCTAAGGATGTTGGAGAGCATGAACGCTATGGACGTGTTGGAAGGGGACCTAGACTTGCCCGTGGAAGAGAAATGAGAAGGAGACGCAATTAGGGACAAGGTGGAGCCGTAGTGGGAGATGGACAACCTAGCGAGGTTGGTAGCTCAAGGGACCACAACCCTGTGTGAAACAACAAATTGTTTTTTGTTGAAATTCAGTTTAGTTTTTTTATGGGTAGCTCGTAGAACTTCCCTGTTGATAGGCATTTTTGAAAGTATGTATAAATTTTGTATAAAATTTTGTAAATGGGCTAGGTAGGATGGAATTGCAGGGCAAAATCTGGATAGCCCTCGTAGGTAGATAGATTTTCGAACATGGTGTTTGGGTGGGAAGTTCCTGGTTCAGTTACAGACATTTGAAATGCTTCATGTTTGCAGTATATTTTTATTTTAGTAATATAATAAAAAATAAATCTTTTACCTACCAAAAAAAAAAGAAGACATCCAAGGTCCTTCAAGCTTTCTAATATCCTTGGTATTTAGAATTTGTATCTCAATGGTCCTCAAGAGAATTTGGCAAGCATAGAAGCTGGTTTCTAGATAAATGCACTAGAAGTATTGATTTCTCTAGTGCTTGGGAACAGAGGCCCAGAATATTTGGACAGATCTATTGATAAATTTTACATTCAATTGAATTTAGAATCAAGCATAAAACTTGTCCAGTATAAAAAACATAGTTGATAGTACTGAAGTATTTTCTCGCTCTACAATAAAAAAATGGTCCTCTCCACCTTGATGTGTATTTTTGGAAATAAGATATTATAAATACACAATTTCATTGTTTCCTAGTAACTATTTATGAAGGGTGACTTGGGAATTTTTCATTAATTCATCTCTAAGGATGCCACAAGCAAACAACTAAAGGGCCGCCAAGTCAGCTTCTACCCACCTGAAAAACTTGACCTGGGATCAAAAGAATCATATACTTTTAACACACTTCCAATAATGGGACAATAATACGCTCTTAATGACAGGTTCCCGATAACAAGAAATTTCCCAAAGGATGATAGCAGTGTCAAAGCCAATATCATCCAACTATAATATGTGACTAGCAATAGCCTAAGCCAAGCAAGGTGCATGCATTCCATATCAAGGTGTAATACAAGGAATGTCTTCCAACCAACATTGATATCTTCAACAAGAAACAAAGCAACCCAAAACATAGCTTCCAACAAATATAAGACAATCAATAACAGTATTGTACAAACAATCACGTCCAAAGATTGTCTCCAATAATTACAATGGCTGAACAAATGCCCCAACAACTCGCACGCAATAAGATGGTTTCCCCACCAATACATGCATCTTCCACAATCTCAAGTGTTACAGAAATAAAGTAACACCATAGAGGCCACCAAAATTATCCCAGACAAGTGCGTCGTCAGCCAATGCAATAATGAATGCCATGGGAACCAACTAGTTCTACAAGCAAGGAAACTAGAGAATAAATTTTCTTCAAACAAGGAATCAAGAGTCGCCATGAACAGTCATAATTTCTTCAAACAATAATTCAAATGTCCACAATCAATGCTAAAAATCACACTCAGTCCATTATTTTTCCATCCAAGCTGCTTCTTAACCAGTTAATAAACACAACAGCTACCATTCCAACACTTTTTGTTCTCAAATGTCAAAAACAAATTGCAAATGCAAATTCTCCCTAACCCAATCATGGGGATGCTGATATGGCTAGCTGTGAGTACAATATACTCTCTACTTTCTATGTATTAAAAAAAAGAATCTATTGATCTTTTTCATGAAAAGAATCAAATGAAGATGCAAAATGTATCTTGTATCAGGAAGTAGGAGAAAAATAATGTTCAGCATCCTCTACAAGTGTCATCTTAGGTTAGTCAAGACCTGTTCTTTAGTCTAATATTCAGCAAATAGGAGCAAGAATACAATATATCTTTTCGATGTCAATCCTCTGCCTATTCCTTTTTCCAAAGCAATTCGGAACCAATGCCTTAAATATGCTCCTCAAATTCATAAATGCCAAGATAAAATTCAGTCAGTACTGACAACAAAATGTTCTTTGTGGATGTAACAAAAGAAGACAGACAAAAAGCATCATTGGAAGAAGAACTAGATCCTCCTCAAATACTTCCACAGTTCCACTATAGTTAGTGAGAGGGTATAAATCATCATGCTACAAAGAACTAGATTCCATCTAAATTCTTCTACAATTGATCAATTATTTATTTCTTATCTTGAAATTGATCTGATAAACTGTGGAAAATAAGAAATGGTCTGCCACTTCAAATTAATTGTAAGATTTCAAACTCTCAACATGCTCATCTGCCATGCCCTCACCATTGAGAAGATATTCAGGACCAAGAAAATCGTCTTATTTATAAGACTTAATGGTTTTCTGAAGTATCATACTAGGTCAAAGACCAGAAAACAATCATGCATCAATTAACGAAAGACAATAATTACCTAAGGGGCAGCAATTAAAATGCAGCAGTATAATATAAGCTGTGATTCTAATTAAAGGAGCAATGCTTGGTACAAGGTAAAGAAACAACATTAACCATGCTAAACAGCAATTAATGGGTAAACGGCGATTAAAACACCAAAGCAGGAATTAGTTAATATATAAGGCAGCAGTTGGTTTAGGTTGTGAAGAGGCATGGTTATGAAAGGTTGTGTCCATCCTTAGACAGCAACTCCAAGAGTTGTCCCTCTTCAAAGAGACATGGAGATATAAAGATAGAGGACTTTGATTAAAGAAAGCATCAAACCATTCAGCAATAGCACTCATCCAAGAGAGCAGCAATCATCATCCAAAGAAAGAAACAGCATCAAGTTAGATCTGTCTAAATTGCAACAGCAGGCAGAAATTATATAACCTGCAATAATCTTATATTCTACAAGTATAGTAGTATTAATTAGTGGAATCAATAATTGTTGTGTGATAATGTGAAATGCATATTCTAAATCATTAATATATCTATAACCTGGCAAGCAATCATGTGGAGAAGAGGTGGAAATGCAAGAACGGGGAGCACATACAAGATCACCTTCTCAGTAGACCACCCCACGATGGATGTCCAATGTGCCTGCCACTTCAGGCCAAAGAGTAAGTGTCCTCTCTTGGGCTTAGATAGGAGGATTTCTAGGCACCCTGTGGTTGATTGTTGGAGAAATCACAAGTCATAAGACGATGAATAAGGAAATTTTAATAGGGAGGACAGAACAAGTACCCCACTAGGTAGACCACACCATGCTAGATGGCCAATGTGCCTGCCACTTGGGGCCAAGAGGGTGAGTGTCCGCTCTTAGCTTAGTGCGAGAATTGCTTTGGGCCAACCTATCATGCTCCCTCATTCAAACCCTATTGTGATTGAATAATAAAAATGAATATAGATGTGACATGACATATTGGAAAGGTTGTCATACACATGGTAAAATGAATCAAGTAAGTCCAAGTGTGTAATAATTTCTTAAAAGAAAACCATATAAAATGCATTAGCTGCCGCAATAAATACCGGAGGGGACTATATCAGCTCTTTGTTTGTTTATCGACTTTTTGGGAGTCTTAGCCTACCATACAAGTCAACTTGTCTTTCTGTGGCTGCTGTTTCATTAGAATTTCAATAGCAGCTTTTTAAGGAAGTTTGGAAAGCCAAACAGGATGCCATACTTACACAAAGGGAATCAAGAAAAATATATATAGTATGCTGATTACATTTTTTGAAACTGTAATTTCAACATTATTTCCAGCCAGCCATACACTTTCAAATTCGGATGTACAAATTCAGTTTTGCAATAAATATCTTGGTATATTCTGAAAATGTGATTAATCTTCAGGAACTTATTTTAATATTATAGTTGAATGATATGTATTGTAAGTTTAAAACGCTAATACCACCAGATATTGGTGACTCAATTTCATTTCCAGCATTATTAGCTCTAATGTTAATCTGTGTGATTCTCCCCCAAATTTAGAATTTGAAGTTATTCTAGAAGGCCTCCACACAAAAATACTTTCAAATCATTTTCAGTTATAAGCTTGTAATCAATCTGGAAAGCTTGCTACCAAAATAAGCATATCTTTACTTCAAGATTCTATAATAGTTTGCAATATTGAGTTGTGCGGATTGTCACCAACAAGCATACTAAAATATTATAATAATCCCTTTCACCATATGCTCTAGCCTTGCCCATCCCAAGATCTCAGTGTGATCAGAAGGTCCTGAGACTTTCATTAATTCAGTCATTGTGAAATTGAAAAAATCAAGAAAATCCAATTTGGAACATTGCATATCATCACACGAATAGAATTGACAATGACTCCTGAATGTTCCAAAAGGGTTAAATCGCTATTCCAGTGTGTGTGCAAGGGCCCATTTCATGCCAAGATGTTCATAGAAGAAGATGTTGGGAAAAGAGGAAGTGTTTTTGGTTTCTTTTTCTGCATTTTTTTTTACATATACAATCTCCTTGTTTTGTAACGTTGTTTTCAATTTCTCCTTTCATTTTCATTCTTGTTTTGTTTCTGTTCTTTCATGAATGTATGCTTAAAGATTTAAAGTATGTGAACCCAACTTAGTGAAATTTTAACTTCACTCATCCACAAGAGCACCATGTCAACTTTTGCAAGCACTAATATCCCTAAAAAAACCTGGAATCAAATGAACTCTTAAGAAAGGAAGCACTTATCACAAAAGGGATTCTAGCAATTAAGTCGAACACCAGGTTATATGCATAGATTGGCAGGTGTTAATAAATTCATTTACTCGTGATTATTGCAAGGCTATTCTTCATAATTGCCTCTGTGAATAATTGAGGTCAAAGGACCCATTTGCAGAGACTGGAAATAGAGTATGTGGAAGCAATTCTATTGATGTGAAACTATAGATATTATGATGGTCTTGGGCCAAAAAGTCAAAATTACCCCCAACTAAACAAAAAATTGAGAACCAGAGACCCTAGAAACAATGGTTGTTCAAGTACAATAGGATAGTGAAGAAAGGTTTCAGAGCAGTAGCTCTGTTGTGAGAGCAAGGAGAAAAATCTGAAAAAAAATCATGCATATAATTTTGCAGTCCAGAATAGAAAATCTATTTAGAAGTGGATCCAAGAGAAATAGGACATTCTTTTTCTTCGCACCTGGCACACCCACCTTTAAGGCACATGGGTGATCAGAGAATGGGAAAGAAGCAAGGACAATTTCCCAACTTTTAGCTATCTCCTTTATTTGAAAAAGGGTGGCATAATTTAACCTGTAAGGAATATCACTCCCTCTTTTCATTAAATTAATTTTAAGCTAAGGAAGATTAAGGTGAACATGTTACCTGTAGATTGGATGTGATTGGAAAGGATGTTGACTCCTCACTTATGTGTGAGCACAATGCAGATAGGCGTGTCATTATCAATTTCAAGTGAAGAGGAGCTCTAGAAGCCCACACTTACAAAAATGCCTGGTTGTAAAATACTGACATTCTTTTAAGGTAAAACTTTATGTTCAAATGTCTTTTCTAAAGGAGATCACAAAAATAAAACAACTTGAATAACTTTTCCTTATTTTATCCCTAAAAGGAGCGTCCATGAGAAACAATAGTTAAGGCTACAGAAGAGGAGAGATATATGACACTCTAGATGCCATCAAAGACATTATCCTCGCCAATTAATCAAAACAAACACTTAAAAAGTTTCATTATTTCAAACTCAAACACCAACAAAATCTTACTATACGTAATACTCAAAGCATGAATGCAATTGTAACGAGTGATAACCTTTTTAAGTCTCTCTAATTCCTTCATGTGAGTATCAACATCAGACTGAAGTATTTTATTTTGACCTCGTAAAGCATTATCACCATCCTCCTCTTCTGCAAACAAAACCAGTTATGCAAGTTCACCCTGAATTATGATAAAATATTATTTAACAAGATATTTATGATATGCATCAACAATAAAAGTGAAAACACGCTACCTTCTGACTTATCTTCATATTCACTTGGTAACATGTCAAAAAAAGCATTCTCATCCTGCAATTAAGAAGGTAAGCTACAATTCTATCAACTGCAAAACATTTTGCCGATAAGTGTCAATAGAAAAAAATCTTACAAACCTCTGACAGTAAATAATCACTTTCTGAGATATCATCGTCAACTGAAACATCATCTACAATGCCAGGATCATCCATTATGTCATCTTTCATAAGTTCAATTCCATTCATCTTTTGTGAATTCCTGAACAGACCCACAAAAAGACGTATAACCTTGACAAATTATAATTGGTAGGCAATGATACTGTATTCTAATGAACATTTTGCAACTAGAAACGAAGTTATATAATGCATCTTGAAAACCATAGACATAATAAACCATACAAGATCAGTTTCCTCTTGTACTTGTCTTAAGTTTAAAAATGGGAGGAAGAAAAAAAGATACATACATTTTCAGAGTCAAATTGCCTGCATCTTTTCTTGCACTTTCTGCAGCAACTTTCTTTAGTCCTGACCTCAAAGAGTATAAATTATTTTCAGTGAAGGTATCCACCACCAAAATAAAGCCTTCCAAAAACCTGATAAATCATTGCAGCTATATGTGTTGTTGATTTCCCAATCAATGAGAAATTAAATCGATAAAAATGCAGAGGAAAACAGTTCATCCGCACACTTGTGAAAACAAGGTAAATCAGATGGAGTAACCAAGTCAGAGATTTGAAAATAACCAATAGAAAAAGTGGAATAAATATATCAATAATTGTCAAGTAAATGGTCTACTCTATCAACAATATTTGAACAGCCCTCGAAACCTAAGATTTGCAGCTGCATGAACAAGACCAACATGGAAAATGCCACTCTGCTCTGTTAACAATTGTACAGTAAAAATAAAAGGGTCCTGCCAACCCGTTGAAATGGACTTTTGTCAAATGCGTGTTACATCCTTCACGATATATTTAAGTTGAATGAGATGCTCTGTAATTGTTACATCCAACCCATTATAAAATTTCATAAATAATTATTCAGAAAAAATTAATTGACAGTTATCTCTCCACTCCTTATTTAGATTCTCATACTTGAGAATTATAATTACATATTGCATAATTAATTAATTATTCAAATCATAGTTCAAAAAACAAGCAAGTAATCAGGAAACTCAAGAGTACTTAAAGCTTAATTTTTCAGGCTAGGAAATTGCCCATTAATTTGCCTATCCAATTTCTATAGAGTTTTCTGCAAATTTTGCCTAGTAAATGAGTTTAAGTATTTGTTTAATTTGTCAAGTCGTGACTTTTCAAACTATGATTCAAATAAAGTTAGATTGTCATATCCATACCCAGTTTTGGCCATTGACATGCCAAATTCCTGACTCGGACATATCCCGTCACAATATTATCTAGGCTTTCCCCTCATTACCCATCCACTGCATCAGCCTGAATAGCGCACAAACTACAGAAAAAAAGAAAAAAATTAAATAAGTGCCTGGTAAACTTTTTAACGTGACTGGTCATGCTGGCACGACACACCTCCGGCTCCACGTGAAACGTTTTTGATCTGGAGCTATGAACCAGTGAGGCCACAACTAGGGGACCTCATCCCCTTATTACAAAGCTGAGGCCCAAACCCACAAGCACATTGGATCAGCGAAGGCACAAGCCCGCGATCACAATGGCCCAACGGGGGTTTGAACCTAGGTGGGGACAACAACACCACCACCACTTAACCAACACACTAAGTGGTGAACCCCCAGAATAAGAAAAAATTCACAACAATTATTACTCAAAATCATGCAAGACACACCAATGGTGCACCGTACAACTTTTTCAAAAAAGGTATAAAATCTGTCAAAAAAAAAAATCCTACTTAGTTGAGTTTCAAGGATTTTTTTTTATTATTATTTTTTCTTAAGAAAACATGTGCAACCAAAATAAGTTAATAAGAAAACTTTTAAATTTGGAATCATATACTAAGTTATAAAAGTTATAAAAGTTAAACCCAAAGGATTTGGAGAGAGAGAGAGAGAGAGAGAGATCCCATTAAAATTGTCACCTCCCAAGAGGGGGATGTCCCTGAGGCTTAGACACTCCAAGGAAATTTCCCCCCGCCTCCAACAACAAGGAGATGCCCCTGAGACCTTTCCTTCAGAGAGGGGGCACTTCAAGGGCATCTGTCAAGAGGAATAAATATATAAATGAAAATAAACAATGGGAACAGAGGAATAAATATATCAATCAATTGACAAATAAATGTTCTATTCAATTAAAAATGTTTGGACAGCCCTAAATGCCTAAGATTGAATGAACAAGACCAATGTGGATGATGCTATTCTGCTTTGTTAACAAGTGTACAGTAAAAATATAAGGGTCCTACCAACCCCTCGAAGTGTACTGTTGTCAAATGTGTTTTATTTCATGATAAACTTAAGTTGAATGAGATGCTTTGTGATCGTTACATCCAACCAATTACGGTATTACATACATAATTATTCAAATATGTTAATGTTTGTAGCTTCAGTCATATGATAATTAGAATATATATAATACATGTTGATCAATAATAATATAATATATATGTTATATTATTATTAATCATATGAAATTTAATATTCAATATTAAATTATTATATTATTCTTAATTAATAATTGATTGATGAAACATTATAAGATTGATTAAATTATAATTAATGGGAAGAGGCATGTCCTTTCTTATAAATAATAATGAATAGACATGTCCCAAAGGGACATGTCTCTCCTAGCCTCATTCCCAATATAAATGAAAGAGAGATTGTTGCATTTGGAAAACACATACAACATAGAGTGATATTACATTTGCAGCTATCCTAAAAACTTAACATGGTATTAGAGCCAGACTACAAATGTAAGTGAGTAGTTTGTTGATGGTGAATGTGTGACTGTCTCAGAAACTACAGTCTTGGTAAAGGGACCATATCTTACAAATCCACTGTTGGATTTTTCTGAATTTCGGATATGATGGGGAAAAACAAATTTTGAAGAATCCCACCGGAGCGATTGGAGAGGTGGTATGGGGTTCAAAAGTTATGACGGACTGTGTACGAATTTATGTGAAATTCCTGAAAGTGGCTTTCATTAAACATATATATTAATTTGTTATGATCGTGGTCAAGCATTAACAAAGAAGAATGTATTCAAGGAACTGTGTCTCTTTATAGAAAAAAAGAATTAATTATAGAGTTTCAACTCTCTTGAAGCAATCAAGTCATTTAACAAGAAGACATGAGTATTGTTCAACGATATAAGAGTGGGAATTGTACATTGTGGGGG
>MU224527.1:1446469-1462812 GCA_018584345.1 Thuja plicata | reverse complement strand
GAGCTTGTGGATAGAATCGTCGATGGAGGCAATCCACATCTTGAGACTATGTTTCTATTGATTACATCATGAGGATGATGCTTTTATTGCTTACATCATATGATTGATGTTATCAAGTGTCATATAACGGTTGACATTGGATTGATTTATCCTCCCTAGCTAAGAGGTAATGTTGATGTTTTGTATAGCTATGGTGAGGGTCATAAGTGTTGACACGAGAGACCACTAAACATTTTGTTTGATCATCCTCCCTAGCTAAGAGGGAGTGTTAATGTTTGTAGCTTCAGTCATATGATCATTAGAATATATAATACATGTTGATTAATAATAATATAATATATATGTTATATTATTATTAATCATATAAAATTTAATATTCAATATTAAATTATTATATTATTCTTAATTAATAACTGATTGATGAAACATTATAAGATTGATTAAATTATAATTAATGGGAAGAGGCATGTCCTTTCTTATAAATAATAATGAATAGACATGTCCCATGAAGGGACATGTCTCTCCTAGCCTCATTCCCAATATAAATGAAAGAGAGATTGTTGCATTTGGAAAACACATACAACATAGAGTGATATTACATTTGCAGCTATCCTAAAAACTTAACAAAATAAAATTAGTTAACAGTTATCTCTCCACTCCTTGTTTAGATTCTCATAATTAAGAATTGTAATTGCATACTACATAATTATTCAAATCATAGTTCAAAAAATCAGCAAGTAATTGCTGGCTCCACCCACACTCTAAACATTCAAAAAGTGTATAAAAGACATTCCACCCTCAAGCCAAACCGCTATCGAGATGTAACTGCATTGAGCAAGAGTGAACTGTGAGTGAAATCAAGGCTGCAAGAGTAAGAACAAGAGGAAGAACAAGTCTTCATCAATCAACTATTCAATGCATTCATCAAGACTTCAAGGTAAGCCTTGGGCCTCCTCCCTTGACAACCACACCATCCATTCTCCAATCATCATAGGTTTCCACTTCTTTAGCTACTATGAGGAACTAGTCTACTTACCACTTATAGCTTCATTCACTCTGTTAAGAGGAACAAGCTTACCTTTAGGAAGGTAGAGAAACATGAAGTTGTACATAGCACCTTGTGTTTCATTGAATGAAACACCTTCACATACATAGAGAGTCCAACGGCCCAAAGGGATGTAGAGCCAAAGAAGCCAGCACAAATTAATAATGATGCAACACACACAAGGTTGGTTAGTATTGGCTTGGAGGAGATTGACCATGAAGACTCCAACAATTTGAGTGACAAGGATTTCAGCATGGTCAATTGTATATTGACATCTTCAATATGATATTTTTCATACAAATTTTCAGCATTGCCATATTCATTGTTCAATGCAATGTGTTTAGTTACTAGTATTTCAAAGTTTCAATTGTTACTCATTAATTTTTTACTAATTTTTCAAGTACTATATGTATTTCCACCATCATCCCCCTCGCCATCCCAAAACCTAGGCCTTTGGCCCCCCTATCCCCAAAACCAGTCCCCCTGTTCCAAGGCTCAATAGAAGTATGGCATATGTAAAAGGACACAACACTTTATTCAGGAGATGACTCTTCTTAACCAAAGATTAATCATCTTATTTTATATATATTAAAAAAAAGTAAAGCTGGGAACTCTTAAAAATAAAATATTGATTATAAGACAGTTAAAACATATATTACAAATAACTATGTTCTCCAATATTTTTTGATCTACAAATTGAGGCTCAAGAGTGAGTCAATTTCAGAACTAAAACTACTTTAACATGGCATCCACTAATGAGAATATTAGAATGTCAATCAAAGGAAGGGAAACCTAAATGAAAATTTAATATTAAAAAATAATTTGAAAAAGCACAAAATAGGTCATTTTCAAAAATTATAATTCATACTCGAAACAGAACCAACATGAACATGAAAGCCACGTATTGTAAATAAGTATTAGGCCATTAATGTATATAATATATATATCTGCAACCTTTGTGGCATCCTACTCTAGAGGTAAGTAGATACTCCAAACATAGGTGGATTTGCAAAGTTCAATTTAGTCATGAGCTTGGTCATGAGGTTTAAACTCAGCGATACAAAACTTGTACAATGCATAAGGTAAATGGAAAGAACACTGCTTGTGGCCTTCCACAAGTTGGTATCATGTGCCAAATTGGCATCTAACTTTGACTATGATCTTAAAAACAACCATAATCTATTACTCCATGTGTATATGTATCATGCTAGCACATCAAGGTATTAGAATAGTTTATGCTAGTCTCTTGATTAATCCTAATAGGTTACTAATTGTACCCTCTAAAAGCTTTTTTAACATTTACTTGACCAAATGTGTCCAAACAAAATATGATGCAATATCTTTTTTATGGCAAAAGTAAACATTCCAAAAAGAGTACATGTCATACATATTTCAACACCAAAAAAAGTTACGACACTGTCTACTTGGCCGCTAATTGTATACAAAATATAGTTTTATTTTACATCCTTTAGTGGTAGGTATTATCTGCGAGGACCATGTGACTAGTAGATATCTATGATAATAGTAAAGAAGTGTTTGGAAAGTATGCCCAATATGTGTGGCAAGCCTATAGCTGATAGGTTATGTTCCACAGGGACACATCCCCAGCCCTCAAACCACTATCCCCATTAAAAGCAGTGTTTCATGTACAGTAGAACAGCAGGGGATGTCCCCTAACTGTCCCCAAAAAAAATTCTAATTTTTTAATGTTTTGTAAACACATCTCAATTGCAAGACATGTCTATAGATATTAGAACCTCTAGTCATCCCCAAGGCAGCCCAAAACATCCAAGACATTTCACAACTGTCCCTAGGACAACCAAATGTCCCTGATATCAAAATCTTATTTTATAATGTTTTAGAAAAAGTTACATTGTACTAGTTTTAAAAGGGCCATAGGCATCCCACAAACCCTCCCACACCCCTTATTCAACCCTAAATCATCTCAATACATTCTGTCTACGGAAAACTTGAATTTTTTCATTTGGTATTACTAGTTCTAGTGCTGTTTGAGGCTTAAGAAAGCTTCAATCCCTGCCCTGCCACTTTCTACATTGCAAATGCAGTTCCTCGTGTTTCTTATAAATTCTAAGAAGATAAGTGTAGATAAAATGTTGCGTGGACATTAGGATTTGAGCTTTCCCATGTTTTTGTCCCTTATTTCAGGATTTTATCATTATCGACAGAGCCAAAGTCTATTTGGTTTATGGGGAAAGAGCTCCACTGGTGTGATGCTCTAATCAAGTAACCAGAGATTCTGACAGTTCAAAGTTCAGCTGAGAATTGCAGCAATTCAAGAGCTCAGTGGTATTTTAAATCAATAAGAAGTATATTTTCACAAGTTAGGGGATCAAATTTAAAGACTACAAATGAATGCTTACAAAGATGTCTAATATCAACTGGTTTATCAAATTTAAATAAGACCATAAACAAATGCAGTCTGACAAGGTAAGTTAAGATAGAATGTTGTAAGGAATTATGGACTTGCGTTTTGCCATTTTTCTATCGCTTATTTCAGGATTTAAAAAAATCAGGGCAGAGGTACAATCTGTTTGATTCATGGGGTAAGAGCTCCTCTAATGTGACACTCCAGTTGAGTAGCCAGGGATACTAATAGTTCAAAATTCAACTGAGAAGTCCAGCAATTTAAGCTCTTGAGGAAGTTTATTTTTCTTATCGCTGAGAAGTATATTTTGCAAATTAGGAGATCAAATTTTAAGAAGATTATAAATGAATGCTTACAAAGATATCTAATATCAACTAATTCAGCCAATTGACATCAAGGTATGTCTCTTTGACTGTTTTTTTTAATAATACATAATAGTTCACCTACCAGTGAAAGTTTGTACTATTTTAAAAACAATTCAGTTGTCACACAAGAACTTAAAGAGTTCCACAACTCAACAACACTACAAAGTTCAAACCTCTAAAACATCTCTAACATATAAAAAGAAAGAGCACTAGCAATAATGATGACAATGTGAATGAGATGGGCAATGAAGAAGTAAATAAATGAGAGTGTTGGAGATTCTCATTCTTCTGAAAATCTAAACACATTATTCTGTTGGAACTCCACAAGACTAGTTTGCATGCACTTCATCCTTGCTTTAGAAATTTGCAAAAGTCCCTTTCAACCCAAAAATCCCTTGCTACAATTTGCCATTAATTTAAGAACTAATAAGGGTAAATATTTGGGGCGCAGCAAACATTACTTGGGTCATATTTGCAAAATTGATTATCACGAGAGCTATAGTAGGATTGGACACCATTTATTGGATGAGAGTGGACATGGGGTTAAGAGTTTGTAAAAATATAACATTGTAACAATGGATTGAAATGGCAAAGTTGGTTAGAAAGTGAGAAAAAGCTATTAGAACTACTAAGAAGCATTCATCCAGATCATTGCAATCTATTGATGGACATTCTAATCTATTAACTATAGAGGGTTATTATAGACAGAATAGGAAGGGCACTTCTAATACAATGGCAAGACTATTGAATTTGCAAAAACATGTACAAGCCAATGATTCAATGGCCAAGTGTTTTTTCTGCCCATGCCATCTCATTTAATCTAGAAAGATATCGTTTCAAAGGTATGTTGAAAGATGCAATGGCAGTTGGACACTCTTATGATCCCCCTAAAGAACGCAAATAGTGTACCTCCCTTCTCAACAAACAACATTCATATGTGAAAATATTGGTGGAAAAGATAAGACGTACATGGATTTTAAGTGATTGTTCCTTGTCAAGGATGTCTAGATTGATATTTGGCATCAACCACCCATTAACATTGTTGTTAAATATCCTATTGGTTCATACTTCTCTTAGAGCTATTGAATGCTCTACAAATTGAAAGGATGTTGATTATCACTTTGGACTTTCGAACAAGGCCATTGACGATGTTGGATCATCTAATGTTGTGTGAGTTGTGACAAATTCAACTTGCGTTTGTAAGTTAGCTAGTTTGATGATTGAGAACACTTACAAACATATTTTTTGGACACCATGTTGTGTGCATGCTTTCAATAATGCTTTGAAAGACACTAGCAAAATAGACAAGGTGAAGACAACAATGGCCAAAGCTAGAGAAATACAAATGTTTTTATGTAACCATCACGCTTCACTTGCATTATTCCAATCTTATTAGAAAAAAAAATAGAATTCCCCAAACCAATTGAAACTAGATGGACTAGCTATTTTAATTTATTAGAGAGGATATAGGAAGTGCAAGTCGCTCTACAATCCATGGTGGTTTGTCGAGAGTGGGAAAGTGGTGGACTCAATCAAAAACAAAAGGGAAGAAGGTGAGAGAGGGTGCTTAATGACACTTAATGGTCCAACATCATGCAAGAAATTTGTATTTAATTGTTATCTTTGTAACCTAATTTCGCTTTTAGCTCACAAGGTTTAAGTTCTTTTACTTGGTTGGATCTTTAATTTAAGTCTTAAGTCGCGGCTTTTGTGAGTTTCCAAACTTGATCGCTCGCCCTTCACTTTTCCTAACCTTGTTGCGGGGTTCTAAGTTTTCAAAAGTTCCTGATCGCCCAACTTGTTCTCTTAGCCTCCTTGTCTTAGTCGCCCAGTAGGAGGGTTTCATAAGTCCAAAACTCCCGATCATTATTTCTAAGCTGATTTTTCCCCGACTAAGCGACTTTTGAGGGACCCACCTAAGTTTCTGAGCGTCGTCACCTTGTAAAGTCATATATACGAACTAACCTTGTTGCCTCGTGTGAATAGGAACACGCAGATTAAAACGCCGTTTTCAAGGGGTGAAGTAAAGGCGGTATTTAATTCATGTCATATCATAAATAAATACATGGACGGTGTGGTGAAGGATTTTTGAATTAGTTTTTCATTTTCACTTGTGCTTTTATGCATTGTGCTTGCTAGTTCGCGCTCATGCAAAGTGGAATGCAAAACCATTGGGCGGGCGGGCATAAGAGATACTGAAGTCAAGCTTGACATTGATAGGTGTTTAGAAAATCTTGAGCAAGGTGACAGAACTCCATTGCAAGATAAAATTTCCAGAATGGCTTGGCACATGCAAGAGGTTTTCCGTCTACCACATCCTATGCTGATTTGGTAATTGCATGTTCAAAGAGATATACCTCAGCTACACAAGAAATTCAAGCCGAAGACGGAAAGGTAATTGTGCGAATTACCCCCGAGAACATTTCGCGTGTATTGTGCATTCCAGAGAAAGAAGCTCCTGAGGAGATGTATATGGTTGTTGGAGAAGAATATTTCAAAGCCCCTGAAGATGGGTGCAGAAACTCCATAGCTAAATCCTGGTTAAAGTCTGAAAAAGGAGGTAAGTCCCAATTGCGTGTCATAGAAGAATGCATTGCAAGGATGAAATTTCAGAAATTATTGCTTTGTTGCATCGTGTGGTGGGAAGTGCTTGCTCCGACACTTTTGAATTCTGGATGTGTCGTTTTATTTTAGTTAGTTGTAGTGAGAAAAACTTTGTCAATTGGGCTGCCATAATTAGCTATCACTTGAATGAGAAATTGAAAAATGTCCAAAAGACTATGATTTTGAGTATGTGTTCATACCTAATTTATGTTTTAGCTAGCCAAGAGGTTGCTTGGGCTGGATTAGAATTACGAGGTTCTCCCACAGTAAATGTACCTATTTATAGGAAATTCCCTCAGCTCACCATGAAAGTAGGGATGCAAGTTTATTCTCGTGTTAATGATGCTTTTCTAATGGAAATTGTCAAAAGACTTGAAGGAAACCCTAGTCTGCCAATTTCGCACGAAGCCGCTACTTTGGTCATGCAATTCGGGAGTTTTTATACTTAGTTTGACAGGTTCACATACCTCAGAATTAGGGGTTTCAAAAAAACTCCATTGAAGCTACCCCAGTTCCCCACTGATTTCCTTGTGTTTCTCGAAGTATGCCGACAAATGGCCTTGGTGAATGTGAAATATTTGGATATGGGAAAGAAAGGGTATATGTTCCCCTTGTCTATGCCTTTCTTTTCTTGCAAAACCTATGTTGTTGCTAAAGGAGCTGACAAAGTCCTAGGTGAATTTCAATTTCAGTCTCTACTAGCAAGGGTTAATTTTGACAGCAAAGGATATGCAAGGCAAGATTTGTATGGGGCTAAAAGCTATATGCATCGACCAAATATTGAAGATTTATGGGAAGATTGCCTTAGAGACATTGAGGTACACAAAAGGAGTTTCATGAGGCTCACTCTGCAGCAAATACGAGCCTTTGGTATCTCTTTCAATGTTCCTAATGATGCAGAAGAAGATGAGGTCATTATTGACCTAGAGTATCACACTCTTGTCACCAAAACCCCGCCTAAAATTGACTAGTCAGAAAATGAAGTCTCTAAATTGATGGTTCGTACCGCCCCTGTTCTAAGAAGAACATCATATTGGTTAAATGGTAAGTGGCGACAAAATGTTAACCCTACACAAGAGTAAAAATATTCATCAAGGAGAGAGCAAGGGGCCACTTCAATTATTGTTGGGAATGTGTCTGTAGACAAGTAGGTGACTAAAGTGCCTAGCCAAAACTCACAAGCCGGGGTGATGGAGATAAACCTGAAGAAATTGGAGCTAAGCTCAAAGCAATCTGTGAGCAGGATGATGAATCTATGCCTACCAAGGGAAAACAACACTCGTTGATTCTAAAGCCTTTTACCAGCAAATAATTGAGGATACTTCTTTTCCCTCAATTTTAGAGATTCCCGCCTCCCCTGTTCAAAATGTCTCTGCAAATACTCAATCCATGGAAGTGAAGAGTAAGGACGCTACTAATAAGGATGAAAAACTCAAGGCCTCTCGTCCAGCATGGTTGAAACAAGAAGTAGAAAAGAAGAGGAAGAATGCCATCCCCTTGACGGGTGAAGGTGATATTGTTGCTTTGTTACTACAAAAGTCTCGCAGATCAAAGAAAGCTAAGAGGATGTCCTGGATCATTTCCGACCCTGTGTCAGGTCATCAACTGCTAGAGGTTGCAGATCTTGTAAAGGATATGAATGAAAATGAAATAACAGAAAATGATTATAAGATCAGTCATGTTGACATGGGACCATCTACTCTAGAAGAGGTGTATCGTGCTAATTTCTCAGTTAATGCATTGATCAAAAGAACTAAGAAGCAAAGGAAAGAAAATCTGGAGTTACAGTCTCAGATGCAAATCTATGAGAGATTTTATCTCGTCAATCATAAGCTTTGTCACCGGGGAAACCTCAAGTTCAAATGTGCAAGGGATCAATCCTGACACTATTCAAAAGATTAAAAGAATCTCAGAAGTGTCAAAGTTGCCACTAAATGGATGGAAGAGCTATATCAAGGTGGTCTTGTTTATATCACCAAATTTAGATGGCTTTATGTAAATGTGACAAATAAAAGAAAAGAATTGGTGGTTGAACTTCAGCAGGTCAGGAAGGAGCATGGCAGTGCATATGTACTTTCCAAAGAAATTGCAGAACTCCATTCCATGAATCATGATGTGTTGGTTGCAAAAAGCTGGTGGAAAACCCTAATGAGATTGACCCTGCCTGGCTAGACGCATTGGATTGGAAGCTGACCATCTATGATGATTATATAACAGATATCAATAAAACCTTGGAGCAATATTTTAGAAACCTGGTAGATATAAAAGAGAATTTCAATACTTTGGAAGTAGATCTCATGGATGGATTTGAAGAAAATGTGCGAGAACTCAAGGAAATGATAAAGCAATACGAAGAGATCTATCATAAGGAAATCGGAAACCCTCCAACCGCCACCTCAGAAGTATTTAGGGAATTGAGTAAATTGCAAGTTTATACAGTTGCATTTGAGGCTGAGATTGATGGCATACATAAATCTTGTGCTAAAGTTGATAGAATACTTTCGAAGTGGAAAACAAGATTGCAAATCACTGCTATACCAGGGAGTAAAAAGATCAACATGATTGTCACCAGGTACCAAGAATATCTCAAAAGAATCAAGGCACAGGAGGTGACGCGAGATCAACAGGAAGTGGAGGTGATAGAAGATAAAGATGCTAGAGATGAAGCGACAGTTTAATTTTTGCAATTTTTAATTGTTTTCTTGGATATTTTGGCTCTCGTGGTATCTTGAAGACTTAGTTTTCACACGGTTGTCTTCAAGAAACCGTTACCTTTTATGTTGTTTAAATAGTTGAACTTGGACTAAGTTTAGGATGTTTTGGGCAAACTTTGATTTACTCATTAGAACAAAAAGACTTGGTTTTATTTTTAAGCACTTTTTGTTTAGGATCTTTTGGGCAAACTTTGATTTACTCATTAGAACAAAGACTTGTTTTATCTTTAAACACTTTTTGTTTTCTGGTTGATTTCAATATAAAAAAGACACTAGTGGATTTCAGATATTCATGATCTTTGAATTGTGGTATATGGATCTTTTTTGTTTATGATGAATGGTTGTTCAGTGGATTATCTTATATTGGAATGATCGATATCTCGGTTATTTCTTTACTGCAAAGCTTCTGTGGTGATTGGTTTAAATCTGAAAAAAAATGAAATTTGATTCATGTTGTGTGTGTGCCTTTCAAATCTTTCTGGTTAAAAGCCTTTCTTCCAAAGAGACTTGGGAAGAAAGAACATGTGTCTTCTACAACAAAGGGGTGGTTGAAACGGAATGGCACTTCATTTTTGAGTGTGATGCTTACCAAGATATACGTGAGCAATATGAGAACAGCTTGAAGGAGGGTTGTCTAAACTTACTTTTCAAAGAGGAAAGGCTACACAAAAATGCTGGTTTCTTTACAAAGATTCATAACCGGAGAGAAGAGATCAAAAAGAACATGAAATTGGCATAAATTTGTTGTTGGGTCCCTTAGACTGTTGGTCTCATGGACGTCACTAAAATTCCTTCATTCATTCATTCATTAATTTGCTTTCTGGTTAAAAGCAATCTTGAGTAAATTATTATTTGTTGAATATTTGATAAAGGTAGCTGCCACCTTTTAAAATAAGCAGAGAAATAGTCAGTAAGTAGTTATTAGAGACTGGTTCAACTGTGGTTACATTTGTCACCTTCGTGGGCGTGAGAATATAGAGTAAGGTGATAAATCTATTAACCAACATTAATATATTTCTACTTTGTTTTAAGATTTATTTAAATTTAATATAAATTTCAAATTTTTAAATTTATTAATGTCTTAGAAGTTTTTGATGTTACATGCACATATATCTACTATCACATCACTTGTTGTGGGGGTTATCAGGAATGGTGATACAAATAACTCTATTGATATCACATCACTTCAACCAAAGAGTGACACAAATAATTCTTTTGATATTGATAGCCTAGATGAGGCATAGTTTGAAGTTTGGGACTTTGAGTAAAGCTTCCAACTTTAGACTTTGAACAATGAAATTAAAATTTTATTGCTGTTAAATTGCTGTAATGATATTAATATATTTTAATATTTTAATATATTATTGCTTTTATTTTGTATGTGTGTGTGTGCATTGTGTTCCCCCGCCATCCCCCTCCCTGGAACTTTGGTTACATTTCAAATTACACTTGTTATACCTGTATCTAAAATCTAAGTAAATTGTCTAGAAAAACATTTTAACTCTGAAGTTTCAGCTCTTCCGGTTTCTCAACCTGGGATCTAACACCATTCTTTTAACACTTGGTCTATGTAAATCTCCTCGAACATAATTTTGACTGAATTTTGGTTGAACTAATTCTCTAAAATTGTTTTCTTTTTTTGAGTAAAATGTTACTAAAACCCTTGGCAATTATAAATGTTTCCTTAGGCAGAAGAAACGGTATTCTTACCTGAAATACATGCATTACACAGTTTCTTGCTTCCTGTGATGGATGGAAGGTTGACTGCATGATGCAGAAGAAAACGTCACCGTTTTCATACATTTTCCCAACTGGAATATAGCTCCCACACTAAAAATCAGAAAATAAGATTTTTGGCCTCTTCTTGGATGTCAGCCATCACCTTACCTTTTTCAGGTTAGGATTTTCACTGGTAACGTATTCCCTTCAGTGCCTTTGAATACTATATCTATACACATGCTTCAAAGGACTACGTGGCCCTTCAAAGTTAGGCATGTAACTTTCTTTTGAAGTCTATCGATCACTCACAATTGTAACAATTCAATTATCATCAGAATCATGAGTCAAATTTGCCTCAGCAAGCCCAAGGGAGAGTAAACTAGCAACCTAGCAAGTACTTGGAAAAATTTGAGAGAATAAAACTTGTGCAACATTCTGAAAGTCATAGGCAACAACAGCCAGTCCTTTCACAAATTAAACACATTCCATGAAACAATAAACAAAAATATTAGCATGCATTGCATTCTCACACCTAGAGAGTGGCCCGTTCAAGCCCAGGACCCGGATGAGTTGGTCACAACTCAGATGACATGTCCCAGTAGTTGGAGTGTGAAGTGCAATTGCGGAGAATAAAAAATGGGTCATTGTTAATGCGTAATCTGTGGTCATCTCTGCTCGGCTGTAGCTCACAGCCTCAGTTTGGCACTGAAATAAGGAACTCCAAACAAAAAGAAATTAATCGATAACATAATTAACAAATTCAAATGAAATGCACTAGACCCAAGGGCCAAAACAGTCTCCAGCACCAAACAGTTCCAAGGCAACACCACTCCTTCCATGCAGGAGGCCTACACATTTAAAGTAACTAGCACTTCCACCATTAATTATTTTCTAATGGATACATCTCTAGTTGATTACAACATGTTGAGTAAGCCTAGACCTACACCAGAAGTTTCCTTCAGCTAAACAAACACAACTAGGTGGATCCATTCTGCCAAAGTGACTCCGCGAAATTGCCTTCTGCTATTTTTCAATTAGATTTGTATACCACGTGAATTAATTTTTCAATAGAAACCGTTATTCCATGACTTTATCTTATTATCATTTGCAACAAAGACATTATAGACACGCCGTAAAGCACAAAAATACCGCAGGCTCTAAGCAACGTTTAGAAAAGCTCCCGTTAACAACAGTAGAAAAAACTTTCAAAGAGAAACTTCCCGGACATGAAAATAATAACTATAAATGCAAAGCAGAGTTTGAAAACATTAAAATAGCTCTAAAGTTCTCTATGCGAAAAACACAAGTACCTGATTGTAAATCCTGCGAAGCTGTTTTCTTGCGTTTCCGCGCCTCTCTCAAGGGTTTATACTTGCGCCTTTTATCTATTACCGATTTCAGGTGCTTCTTAGCAAATTTTCTCGTGTTTTTCCCTGGCTTCCCCATTAGTCCTCCTCTTAAACCCTAAAATCCAACATTATATATCGATTTTTCAAATTTTAATTTTAAACCAGAAACTTGACACAATATATGAGCTGCGAAAGATTTAAATTCTAATAGACAACATTGTCAAATACCAGATAAGCTTTACATGAATCAAAGCAAACAAAACAATTTTCTGCAAAGGTTAGTTTCTACAAGTAATATAGAATAATAAGGTTAGAACGGCTTCGTGTTTGCAAATTCACATACAAATGCCTTACTTGTTTGATCTTGTTCTCTCTGTTCCGAAGGTTGAAATCTAACAGGGAGTTAAACCCTTGTAAACCCTCCGGAGTTCGTGTTCTTTCTGAATTGTGGTGCCAATTTTTAAAAAAAACCCTAACTTCAAACAAAGGAAATTTCTGCAGGGCAGAGGAGTCGGACCATGCGCACCCTAACTTCGGGGTCTATGTGGGTTGCCACGTGGACGTAGCCTTTTTTTTTCGCCATTCTAGCTAGCTTAGTTGGCAACCCAAATCAAAAGTTGAGCTTATTTTGAGTTTATTCGCCATGTGTAACAAACTGATTGATCGGAGGTGTTTGAAACTTGTCGTTTTGTTGCGTCAAGAGGGGCGTACACGGCGCCGGCTGAATACGTAAGTTGATGGACTTGCGTAAAAATTGGGATGACCGCGTGGCATTTCACCACAACCCCACCCAATCCACCACCCTGGTTGTCATTACTTCCCACGGCCACCTTACATTACAACATGCAACTGCATTTACTATGTGTCAAGTCACCTTACATTCGGCTAAGGGGGTGCCTTTTAACATTACAACTCCATTCAATACGCCTGACTCTTCGCGGACCGAGACACCTAATATTCCTTTTTATCCCACCCACCTTTTTATCCCACCCATCCTGGAGTGTTCGATCATTTTTGGAGCCGAAACGTGCTCGGCGGAGAACCCTGCAAGTACACAATGTTGCCATCACGTGTTCTGATTTGGACCACCTTCCACTTCAACTTTGCAGGCTTTTTTTAAACTGGTTTTGGATTTCATTTCTTTGCATTGTCTCATTTGCCATTTACTCACTTCGTCTGCATGTATTTAGCAAGACATGACTTTGTTTGTGTGTGGGATGCTCGGGATTTTGAGCAAGTGGAGAGAGAGGAGGATGTCGACCGCTTGGAGGAGATATGGGAGTTGGTTTACCGTGTGGTGTTCGACGGAGGTGAGGATACCACTCCTCGCTAAGGCCACCTTTCACCATTGGGGCCAATGAAATCTGTCTTGTTTAGTTTTGTTTGGTTGTTTCACTAACATTGACCTCTAGTGCTTGTTTTTTTTATGTCTCCAATGCTTCTTGTGTCTTTTGTATTACTTTGTGTTTCTGAACACGATTTCTTGTGTTCATTAACACTTTTATCCTCAAGGGAATCGTACTCTTGTGTTTTAGTGTCACTGGCATGTTCACAGTGAAGGAAATTCAATTTTTTAAGGTTGTCAAGCATCCATGTTCACATTATGCCTCTTACTATGCATATAAGTGTTCTACCTATCACATTTAACATGTATTATTGGTTTTCATTGCAAATGTTGGGGTTTAAGGGTTTAATAAGCTATATGCTTTATGGTTTAACTATAATTGTTAATGGGTTGCACTAATGTTCGGGTTTAAGGGTTTAATAAGCTATCTGTTGTATGGTTTAACTAAAATTGTTAATGGGTTGCACTAATGTGGGGTTTAATGGTTTATAAGCTATCTGCTTTATGATTTAACTACAACTCTTAATGGGTTAAACTAATTTTGGGGTTTAATGGTTTAATAAGTTGTCTACTTTATGGTTTAACTATGATTGTTAATGGGTTGCACTTTCTTTTCATTTTGTCTATTATAGGGTTTCATTTTTAGTGTTTCTGGTTTACTGGTTTTCTATTTATTTCTCTTAGTTGTTCAGTTGTTGTGTATGACTATGGCATTTATTTATAAGTGTGTCATTTGTTTAATCACGTGTACTCAAAATTAGGGAAATTTAAGGGTTTAATATGTTATATGTTAAATGGTTTGAATATGATTGTTCTCTTGGGAGTCATTTTGAAATGTCATTTTCTGATGGCCTCTTTATTCACTTATGTATAATGGGCTCTTTTTTATAGTGTGCGTAGAAATGGGTGGCTCTCCAATATGTTCCAACATACCAACACTTTAGATGTTGACATAGGTGCATTATTTTGCATGGGCAAGTTTCGATGCTAATTTTATGAATACTACACAAATAGGCTTTCATTTGACTATGTGGCTTGTAAATTGGACAACACACCCAGTACAAATCCAAACATATCCCCCATCACTTGAAACATGTCGCATCATCACAACATATTTCTAACAACAATATATGGGTTTGTTTTGAATTAAAATTGTTGTACAATCATGGACAGAGAGTTTAATTAAGAAGTACCCAGCCATGCAACTAACACAACAATCATACACAACTCACACAAGTGGAAAGAAAACACACTATTAATAAGTAAAACAATGATTTATTATTTTAGAGTATGTAATGGACACCCCTGAATGCCCTCAAAATTAAAACCAACTTGCTGATAGGAATTTTGTCAAACAGTTTGCATCCACTCCTTATTTCTCTGTTTAATGTTTTAATCCCTCAAGTCTCCGGAAATGAACATTTGTTTATTGGTTTTTTTTGGTTTTGGCATAGCATTGAAAATCACACATGTGCAAGAAAGAAACTATAATAATATGCAACTGAAAATTGAACTACTGTTGAAGATGTACTTTCAGAATTAACAAGTCAATTACATGGCAGACTTTGCACTCATTTTATCATTCCCTCATTATTAACATCAAAGTTCAGCAATTTTTAAATCCTCATGAATAGTACCCGTGAATAGTGTTGCTGCTACAGTGTCGCGGCTGCTATAGTGTTGTGGCTGCTACAGTGTCGCGGGTGCTACAGTAAATGGTTGCTACAGTGATGCAACTAGCAAAAACCCTCACAACTGCAATAATAATGAAGCTGGAACAAAGACTCCAAAGACCAATCCCAGGGATTGATGTCTAGAGTGATACAAATGAGGAAATCATCCCCAATTGCCCAATATAAGCTGTAAACTGCAAACGCATCAATTCTTCTTCTTCTCAAGCATACCCAACAATGGCCACAAGCTCTCTTTTTATTTCCTCCTCATGGGGTCAACCCACTTTTCATAAGCAATGTGGGATAAAGTGTTTTAAAATATAATAATATTAAAGTAACACTTTATTAGTTTAACTTTTAATTTAAATGTCACTTTAATAAGCTTCAGGCATTAAAATAAAATAGTAATTGGATTCAGAATAATATGAGTGATAGCTCGTCGGAAAGCTCTCATCGAGGAGCATCAAATCCAATCACTAAATCTGACATCGCCCATGCCCTGTTGACTTACTAAAAATAGTAAGTACTCCAACGAAACCACAACTCAACTCCGATTTGGCCCAAACTGGAAAGGACTAGGCCAAAACTTCTCAGGATCCCTTTGCAATCCATGTTAGCCTCCGGGACCATGCAGACATAGGCTAACTGCAACTCAATCTGGTGATGGCTAAAGTGGGGACATTATAGTCCACCCCCCTTGAAATTGCTTGACCTCGAGCAATCTCAATCCTGCATTCTGCACAACCTGCTCCTGCTCCCAAGTAGCATCCTCATCTGGCAAGTCTCTCCATTTCACCAAATACTCCTTCACCACCCTGTTCCTAAGAGTCCTCTCCCTGGTCCCCACAATAGCCTCAGGGACCAAAACCAACTTCCCCTCCTCGTCCAAAGGGGGTAAATCTGATGAAGGTACCACACACTAACCAATGGCTTTCTTAAGCCTCGACACATGGAATACATTGTGCACACGACTACCCTCTGGAAGCTCTAACTCGTAGGCTACCTCGCCTACCCTACGGATGACTCTGTAGGGGCCATAAAATCGCGGTCTCAATTTCTCTGCTCCACTCTTCTTGAGCGATGACTGCCTGTATGGCTGTAACCTCAAGTATACCATGTCCCCAACCTCAAAACTGCGCTCCA
>MU224527.1:1410559-1436515 GCA_018584345.1 Thuja plicata | reverse complement strand
GTGTACACGTGTGTGTGCCTATGTGTGTGCCTGTGCATGCGTGTGTGTGTGCGTGTGCGTGTGCATGCGTGTGTGTGTGTGTGTGCATGTGTGTGTGTGCATGTGTGTGTGTGTGCGTGTGCGTGCGTGTGTGTGTGCATGTGTGTGTGTGTGTGTGTAAAATTAAAATTAAAGAATCAATTTTATGCTTCTCATAGTACAAATTTTTTGGGTCCACTTCTAGTAGATAATGTGTAATGGTACAAATAATATGTTTCTATTTTTTATTTATATTTGCTCAATTTCATTGAAGGCATCGAAAGCACCCTTTAATTATGGATGTCGTTAAATCTTTTGAGAATAGAAAGCCTTGTAAGCCACTACTTTGTATACAAACACGATTATAAATACTTGTTTGGCTTTTGGAGCTCCTTATGTGATACTAATTAAGAAGAATCAACACAAATCAAGTCAACATGAACATAATTGAAGATATGAAAGCATTGACTTACAATCCTTTCTATTTTCTAGATATTTGACAACATCTTTAATTATTGGGTGTCTTTCGATGCTTTATGGGACTTCAATGCATATTTGATTTAGGATTGTAATGCACTTTGTATTGTACTGCTTTAAGACTTTACTGAATTGCATAAATACACACACACACACATACATACATATATAGGACTACATTATATATTTGATTTAGGCTTGCAATGCATTTTGTATAGTTGTATACACTTTTAGGACTCCCGGTAGCTTGAGCCACCTTTCCTTCCATTCTATTGGTTTACAACTTTATTGAATCGCGTAATTGGATGTGGTTTTTAATTGGTTGTTTTAGTAAGGCCCCCTTTTTACAAGCTATACCTAATGCTCTTGAGGTTTTTTCCCTTCGTGGTTGTTTTACACTCAATGGTTTCTATTCTTTGTATATTATCCATATTGTTGGATTCATTTGAAGATATCAAGACTTAAATTGAAACCCTATAACAGAAGAATTGAAATGAAATTCATCTCATATATATTGAGGGTTATACAAATGTAATAGAAGATATGGTATCAATCTAATTGTTTGTGAACTTGGCCTCAAAATGAATCACCCCATGGTTGTCTGTACTATTTTGGCTAAGTGTAGCTATGGAGAATCCAATTCACAAATTGGTTTGGTAACATTGGTCATATTCCTTCCTCTTTTTATGTTACGGTGTTTTCAATTCTACTCTTACCAAACTTGTTTGTAATTTTGGGTTCTTTGCATTTGCAACTGGGTGAACGTCTTGTGGTCACTTAAACATTAAACCACCTGCATTAACAATAATATTGTGCAAGGGCAACAATAAATATTTAAGTGCAATAGTATGTATCAATATAATTTTTTAACCATAAAACATATAGCTTAGTAAACCCAAAATCCTTAATTTTGAAACCATCAAACAAATGACTTATTAAACCCTTGATCCCTAACATTGGAAATGAAATTGTAAATCGTTAACACTAAAATTGAAACCCTCAAATTGGAAAAATTGAAATGAGTTCGAAATCACTTAACAGGAGCAGTGACATTGAAAACCCACAAACCCTAAAATTGGATCTTGTTATTCCCTAACATACATACATACATACATACATACATACATGCATGCATGCATACACCCTAACTTCAAAGGTCAACAATATCAATTCTTATAACACCCTATTTTACAATACAACCTTTGACATGTAATGTGATGATTGGGCCTAGGTGTGAACAATTTGAACAACCTCGAACAATTGAAGTGTTATATGTGAGATGCAATCAACCTTTCATTGATATATGTTATTCTTAGAAACAAATAATTGATTATTTGTGCATGTTGTAGAAGTGAAGATTACCTTACAATTGTATACTTTATTATACATTCAATTGAAGTGCATTTTACATTCAATGGAAGCGTCTTCTACATTCAATTCAAGTGTCTTTTTTATTCAAATGTAAAATATGCTTACTAGGCCATCCAAATCACCATTCATGCATATATGTCATTTTTCAAACCAATAATTGATTAGTGGGCTTCTACTAGATATTTAGATCACCTTTGTAGTCTAAATTGAAGTGTCTTCTCACATTCAATTCACATTACCACATAAAAACATACCTCAAGTGCTAATGGTAAGGGGAGATGAACCAATACGTGTGTGGGGTCCTAAATTTGGATTAAGCAACTTGAATGCCAACTTTGATTTTTCTTTAGTGTTAAATTCTTGTATGAGAAACTTGGGAATCCATTTAGCTTTTGATTTTTCTTTGCCTTGTGGATCTTCTGAACACATTGTTTCAACAAGAGATTTAGGAATCCGCACAACTTTTGATTTTTCTTTTTGCTTGTGGATTAGATTTTGTTATGTTCTTACATGTTGATTACACTGGACATGTTGATCTTTAGATATATGTGGAATTATGGATTTATTTATTGTATGCTTGTCATCCAAATTGATTTTAAAGGAGTTGGGATTCATGGATGGTTGTGGATGATATGGAGGTATTTCGAATGAGCTCATGTAGATAGACAGTTGGAAGGTACTCAAGGGTGTGTGTCTTTGTTGAACTTGACTTATGATAAGGTAAGCAGATGGGGGGTGTAAGTACCCAATATGGATGGAAGGGATGAAGGCTTAAGCTTTGGGATATGGGTGCCCAAAATTGATTTATAGGATGAGGAAGGTATATGCTTGTGTTTGACTGGAGAAATATAACATTTTAAATGGATATCAACATCTTGAGTGTGAGCTATGTATTCAAGGCCATCATCATTAAGATTTGATTTTATATCAATGGGTGCATTAATAGTTTTTATAGGAGTCGTGATAACTAAGGGAGAGATGGTAGCTTGCAAAGGATTAGGATCATGATGTTGATTAGGGGAAATGATGGGTTCTTGAGGTAAATATGAAGGACTATGACAAGAAGATGAAGGGATACTTTGATCTTGGCATGGAAGAGGATCATTGGATGGATTGGAAGATATTTTTTCTCTTGATTTTCAATAGGACCATTAGAAGGGATGGAATGAGTATCATGATCTTACTAAGGGGTGAGTTAGGAATGAGAATTGGAAAAATGCCTTGTTCTTGAGATGGAAAGGATTCATCTTGGAATAAGTGAAAAGGTATAAAGGGATCATCATGAAATTCTTGGGATATGGGATCTTGGTCAAAATCTGGATGAAGTAGGAGTGTTTAAGTATCTTGTTCTTGATCTCTAAGGATTGTGTCTTCTTTGTTTTGATTATCCTATTGGCGTGGAGCTACTCCTAAGGATAATATATGAATCTAGATATGCATGGTGGATTCTCGAAGGGAGACAATATTTCAGCCCGATGGGGAAGCATTTTGAATGGGACTTTATAGAGGGGAAATGGATGAAATTGAAGTGCATGATGTAATATGATATAATACTTTGGAAGCATGGGGTTATTTGCATCAAGATTGGGATTAACTTGGCTTTTTGTAGTAGATAGTCCTTGAGAGTCAACATTAAGTTCATTTTTGATTGAGGTAGATGGTATGGATTGTTGTTGGGAAGCTTTGGTAGGTGAAGGAATGATAGGAGAAATGGAAGAAATTTATGGGTCATTGTTATACATAGGTTCATGATTTTTATCATGCTTGGAAGTAGGGTCTTCTCTCTCCTTAGATGACTCATTAGAAGGTTCAACCTCAATTATACCATCATCAAGGAGATCTTTACAATTGTTTAGGTTTACAAGTGTTTGTAGAAGAAGTGACTTGTTGCCTTGGTCAAGAAGTGCCTTGGTGCCTTGGTCATTGTTGCTCTTGATTTTTAACCATTATTTGTTGTTTCACCTCATGTATCCTCTTAAGAATCATTTGAAGTTTCTAACTCTCGACATCTTGAAGATGTTTATCATGATAGCTCGTTGGTTTTTCTTGTTGGACTTGAATGTCATAAATTTCACTCTTGAGATCTTGGATTTGTTGAGCCAAAGAGGCCATGGGCATGTATGATAGTTTTGATCTTTGACCTTGGGTAAAGGGTATGTCAAATGATATGTGATACAAGGATAGTATATAGTATGAAAACTCTAAAATGTAAAAACCACTAAGGTATATGAGATGAAACTATGATATGCAAAACCACTGGGGATGTAATGTGAAACTAAGATAGGATATGCAAGGACTAAGGATATGACTAAATGAAATGATGTCATGAGTGGGTATATGACTAAATGGAATGATTTGAACATGAAAGGACTAAAGGTATAAATGGAATGATTATAATGTGTAAGGATTAAAGGTATAAATGGAATGATTTTAAAATGAAAGGACTAAAGGTCTAAATGGAATGATTTGAATATGCAATGACTAAAGGTCTAAAAGGAATTATTTGAATATGCAAAGACTAGAGTTCTAAATGGAATGATTTGAATATGAAAGGACTAAAGATCTAAATGGAATGGTTTGAATATGTAAGGACTAAAGGTATAAATGGAATGATTTAAAAATGTAAGGACTAAAAAGGTCTAAATGGAATTATTTGAATATGCAAGGACTAAAGGTCAAAATGGAATGAATTGAATATGCAAGGACTAACGGTCTAAATAGAATGATTTGAATATGCAAGGACTAAAGTCTAAATGGAATGATTTGAATATAAAAGGACTAAAGGGTAGAACCTAAAAGATAAGAATATTAGATTAAGGATCAGTTTGGATATGAAGGTCTGGGTCATCCCTTCAAAGGCGTTGATAAAAAGTTCCCAAAAATGTTTTACGATTGCGGTAGTTCTTAAAGATGCATTTTTTGAAGAACTTTGGAGTATGATGTCTTTGTTTGAAAAAATGGGTTGTGGGTCTACACTTAGGGATTTAGACAAGCTGCAAGAGGTCATGTAGATGTTTTGGATAAGTCTAAAGTTTTAAATGTTTATGTTGTGGCAAAAGTGTGATCTCAAGGTTGTCCTGAAGTTTGTCTTGTTTTGAATGATCAAATGTGACAACAATACACTTCAAACACAAATACACAATGTTTATTTGTTTTTGTCTTTTGCAATGAAATAAAAAGAGCGTTCAAAGATACGACCTATGTTTTGGAAAGTATAATACTTGTTGATGTTGAACATACTTTGGATGTTGAGAGGGGGGGAGTGAATCTGAATAAACAAAAATCTCACTTAGGTAATCAACTATCTTAAATATTCACTACATAAAACATTAAGAAAATAATAAATTGAAACAACAACACATGAGCACCAACGATTTTATACGTGGAAAATCCAAACTGGGAAAAACTAGGGTGAGCACTTGCGCACAAAGATAATTCACTGATTTATATAGTCTGATTACAAAGATGGTAGGAGGTCACTACTTTGGAATTGCGACCAGAGGATCACTGTCAATACAACATTGAATATAGATAGGAGCTCATTTCTCTAGACTTTCCTATAGAGTCTCACTTCCAAAGTATCAAGATATAAAAATATAACTTGTACACCCAACACACACTGTCCTAGGGACAAAATAATACAACTTCTTATAATAAATGAAGATTATTTCTCTTGATAATGCAATTTTCCTACACAACTCTCTCAAACTTAGTAGCTAATTGTCTCACTGCTTTGCTCACCGCAGTCTTGCATTTTTTCAAAGCACACACTATACTTATATACAAGATAGATTATTATAGTTTACAACAAGGTCGACCATGCTAAAATCATATTATAATTAAGTTACAATTCGATCATGTCAACACAAATTATAATAAGGTCACGTGCCAGAAGCATCCAAACTAAGACATAGATTACACATAACATGGACCCAACTAGATAAGAGATAAATATTAAATACATAGGTCACACATAGCACAAATCCATATGAATAAGAGATAAACATTAAATACACTATCTAAACCAAAAATATGAAGCATGGTCTACTCCAGGAGAGAGAGGGACCATGAACACGTTACACATAGCCCAATATCATATCAGTAGCTACTAGAACAACTTCCATAGCCATCTCAAACATGTAGTAAGACATTGCCCAAAGAGCCACATCACATGCCAATAGTATCTGGACCTCCACACATCATGGTGAGATCCACACACCGCGTCAAAAACCATATCACTTGCCAATAGTCCATGTCAAAATTCATTACAACACTTTTTCAGACTAGACCATAAACTAATCATAATTGCATCACTTGATAACATTTTTTCCAGATCACTAGGAAACAACACGACAAAGAGAAAAACCTTAATATAATACAAATCATATCTTCACATCTCTAGCCTTTATTTTCAAAGCAAAACCCTTTCAGAAAACATAATTGTCACAATTTTCATAACTATCACCTTCAACTATATATCTCTATTACTAAACTACTGACCTCCAAACATAAACATTGACTTTCAAACCTAACAAAATACAATTGAAAACTATCATCTTTAATTGCATAACCCTATCACTAAACCAATGTCATCCAGACAGAAATATTGACTTCTAACCTAAGAATATAAATTTGAAGCACCAACAAACATCATTCACACAATCTCTAGAATACATATGTGTCTTCCATTATTCTGTAGCATTCAATACATACATGTCTTCCACAATTTTGTGGCACTAAATACATACATGTCTTCCATTGTTCCATAGGTTCATAAGCTCTAACATGTCCAACACACAACCTTACATCTTTAAATATATATGAACATGTCACCACAAACACCTTCATACACACAAACTTTCATACTACGGTATTTGAGAAACCAAAAATACCTTTGTACCACAATGTTTTAAATCAATGACAACATATAATAACTAAACATATATTTCCAACAATCTCCCCCTTAGTCATTGATGGAAAAAAACCACAAAAATGTTCCACTAAGTTATTAATTACTATCAACTCCCCCTATTGAAATAATCAAAACATATATGAACACATTATCAAATAAACACTTTCTCTATCTTTCTCCCCCTTTGTCATCAAGGACAAATGCGCAAAAAAAACTTACAGTTGCACCACTCTAATATTACATGTATGATTACTGAGAGGGGAGGGGTGAATCAGTAATCAACAAATTCATTGATTTTAACTTCTTCAAACTTTATGCACCAAAACATTCAACGTCAACTAATATAAATAAAACTTTCAAAGCATTCATCCAAAAGTGATCAATCACACAATGTAAACACCATATTTTTCTCATGAAAACCCAAATGGAAAAAAAATGGTGTGAGTTGGTACCCACTAAATTTGTACTCTTCTATAATATGCCCTGTTAGGAGCTTACCCTGTTAAAGGTTACAAAAGCACTGTTAGGTGCTACCCAATTAAGAGGTTTACCTTTAGATCTGTTAGAATGTTTTCCCTATTAGGAGAAGCCTTGTTAGAGGACTTAGAAAATTCAATTCAAATTCCACCTTGTTAGAGGATTTACAACAAAGATATGTTAGGATCCACCTTGTTAAGGGATTTCATTGTTACAATGGTTAGAAAGCAATAGATAAAGTGATCTATGAAATTTCACTACCTCTGCATGATCAGACCCAATTAAGCTTTGAAATTCTTCTCCATACTCTATACGCGCCCACAAATTTATCACACTTAATTCATTTACTCACTCTGTCCCCAAATCCTTATGTTATTCATAATTAGCTCTTTAACTTCTTCTTCAACTTTCCAATATATAGATTTACTTCCATTGACTTAAAAAAAACCCCTAGATATGAGATATGAATGATCTATATCACATTAGGTAAGATACAATGTATCTAACAACTCATAAAACATCTTTCTCTGACCGCGTCAACTTACATATGGATTTTACCTTGGTAGTTGAGTCATCTTCAAAAACTCGTTTAACCAAAAGAAACTTCTTTAAGAATCCACCTCAAATGCATACCTCAAGCAATGTGGTATCAAATATTTCCACAAATCACGAAACTACCTTTCTACTTCACAAAAAGCATCACCAATCCTTTGTCACTTCAAATTTCTTCACTGATTCACAAATCTTCATAACCCGTTCAAGAACTCTATCTCGTTTACCTGTTCATTCTATTAACACCACCTTCAGTCCAATAAACTAGTTGTACTGGTCAACAATATGAGTCGCGATCACAAACATAGTAATTGGAAATTGTTCACAATCATATCCTATGACCGCTCCATCAAATATTCTACCGATTTGAGATAACATTCAAATCACTTGCAATTTGTCACTGACTATTTTAGCAGTTACCCATTTTGATTTCATTCAAACATAACCAACTCAGTACTTCATATAAAAAGTTGTGATGGTAAAGTTAACATCACAACACATGGCATATTCTTCCATTAGAATAACAACTTTAGAAACATACCAAAACTCATGATTCACTTACACAATATCTGGTAACATATTGAAAACACTAGGTCAATCAGTTGACATCAATGCAACCAAATAACTGATTCACCTATCATCAAATATGTACCAATATTAATCAATGCAATGCTTAACATCACCGCATAATTTATGCTAACAATCTCCCCCCTTTTTCATTGATGGCAAACACTCCTATATTCTCTTGACTTTTGAATTCTTATTGATTTAATGACAACACTTTGTCTCTGTGATGGAAATATTCATACTAACTTCTGCAAAATGTTTCCACTTCTATATGTACCTCTGATCATATGTCTTCTTACTATGTTATATTGATTCATCATCTTCATATACTCCCCCTTTCATTTCATCATATATGTTCTTCTCTTGTTTGCATAGATATTCTAACCTTTTGTAAATTGCATATATTCCCTCTATATGAAATACATATTCTCCCTCTTTGATAGCAATGCCAAAGATGTCTAAACATTCAATCATCTCTATTTACACTTGACTGATCCTTACTTGTGTTTTCCTCATCACTGCATTACAAGATCATAATTTTTCCTTCATCTCTACATGTGGCTCACCTCTTTTCTAAGGGGGACACAGTGCACGAGTGTCTAGAGCATCAAGTTTAGTTAATTTTGAGTTCACGAGCCTATGAATGATACATTAAAGCCAAATTTTCCTTAGATAGACTACTTGAAGTGTCTTTATTGTATTATACTAGTAACAATGGTTCGAGCACGTGCACTCTTTATCATAGAAATATAGGAGCAAAACAAGTGTTTGAAGTGTGTGTTGTGCTTGAAATCAAAACTGAGAAATCAATCACTATCAACGGCTTGGAAAATGTGTGTTTGCAAACTCCTACTTGTTCCCAATGGGTTACCAACTTGAATTATTTGAGCACGCGTTATTTGCATTCTTAGGTGTTTAGGGCCAATTGCATAATTATCTTTCTATTTAAGAGTCATGTTGCAAAAAATCATCCAAATTTGAGAAAACAAATAAACCTTGAAGCTATCAATAAACTTTAGAGTGAAGAGTCAAAATTTGAGCGAAACATTTTGGATAACAAATTTCTAATTTTCACTACCAATCAACTTGAAAGTGTCATCAAAACAACATTGATTCTTTATTTTAGAAAGTTCAACATTAAGGGATTACAAATCCTTTTTCCTAGATTTGAAGAGATCAAAATAAATCAAGAGTCTTCATAATAGGGACAAATTTTTTCCTATCTAGACTCCATTTAGACACACCTCATTTGCAATCAACTACGCAATTAGAACATTTGTTTATCCTTATTTGTTAAAACTCGATCACAACTAGCTTGTAACTTGAGAGTGATTCAAGAATAGTTTCATTCCTGTGAGGACAAGGTTCTTTAGATTTACAATTATTCATAATCCCAAGGGAGAAAATACTATAATAACAGAATGGTGAGAGAAAATTCAACCACCATGTGATCAATCACATCAAGTTGACTCAACCCAACAAATTGACTCACAAAAATCTCTCAACATGAATCAAGGGGAGAATGATTGGGCTAGGGATAACAAAAAAAACAATAATTACCATAATG
Organism: Thuja plicata; assembly: GCA_018584345.1. Classification (NCBI taxonomy): domain Eukaryota; kingdom Viridiplantae; phylum Streptophyta; class Pinopsida; order Cupressales; family Cupressaceae; genus Thuja; species Thuja plicata. Next base: position 1,426,574 of record MU224527.1, on the reverse strand, counting down.
AAGAAGATGAATAACTCATAGATGAAAGAGTACAAGAAGTACAACAAGCTCCTCGGTTTCAAAGGCTTATGTAAAGAGTGTCGGAAACAAATAAGAGAAATATTTCATGAACCTAACACAACAAGGGGTCAAGATACCTCATGATTATGATGTCTCAATGCTCAAAAAAAATGAGGATGAGATGAATCCTATAGGAGTCTTAAATAGACACATTCAATCCCTCCAACAATAACTTGATGATATCAAAAGAAGAACTTTACACAAACAATACACTTTGGAAGGTATTTTTCATCACTCATTTGACAAGACTTTGAATATGATACCCTTTCCGCCAAATGTAGAATTTCCTAAATTTGATAAATACATGGGTACGATAGATTCATAAAACCACATCTGAGAATTTTGTACCCTTTTTGTGGAGTTTAGTCATGAACACACTATTTAATGCAATTATTTCCATAAATTTTAGGTGGCCAAGAAATGGAAAGGTTCTCTAAATTACCACCCGAAATTAGAACATTTGAAGAGCTCGGTAGCAAATTTGTTAGTCAATATTCCTACAACATTGAACATGATATAACCATGTTAGATATTTTCAATGCTAGACAAAAGGAAGGTGAATCTTTCTTGACATACATTGATGGAGGAAACTCTTTTCTAAGTATCCATGTTTTATCCTAGAAAGGGAAAATATGGCTATCTTCATAAAAACCTTGACACAAAAAATGAATTTCAGACTCCAGTTTCTTTTGACAAATTCATTGAAAATGGTATTACCATTGAATATGGCTTAGTTAGAAATGGTGAATTGAAACTTTTCAAGGACACTAAAATATCTACTAATAATAAGAACAATACCAACAAAAAAGAGAAGCCTAAAATATGGACGCGAAACAAACATGTTACCAAAGATGGGGTTTTAGACAAAAACTACATGAAGCCTTCACAACCTATTTTAAAATTGTCCAATATTTATCTCAAAAATAATAATCAATTAGGGAATACATCTCAAATTAATCAAGATAAGTCCAAGGCCTTCTCATATCCACCTAAGCAAAATTTTATACCTTTGGGAGAACCCCTGGACTCGGCACTAGAAAATATTTTGGATAAAAAAATAATCACATTAATTGAGGCCAAATAATTCAAATCAAAAGTCAAACCCACATAGTGGAGTGACTCTTATCATTGTGACTATCATAGAAATAAAGGTCACAATACAAATGATTTCATGAAACTAAAACATACTATCAAAGATTTGATTGATAATGAAGTTATTAGAGTAGATGGTCATAAAACAAATGAGGAACACACAACATTTAAAACTCCTTTTATGAGCCATGAAAAAGGAGAATATTAAAAAATAAATCATAGAAACAAAGATAACTTTGACCTATGATAATACTGTCAATAATATTTATGGTTTCGATGATAGAGTTAATGTGATTGTGATCAAAGATAAACATGAGAAAGAATCTGCCAACACATGACCACTAGAAATCAAAGCAAGGTTACTTTGAAGGGGGAAATTTCCAAGACAACATCCACTCCTCAACAATATGACATCATGGATCAATTACACAAAACCCCCACGCACATCTCCATTTTAGAGCTATTAAAACTTTCACCAACACACAAGGATATCCTAGAAAAAGCTCTATTAGAGACAAATGTACCTAACAATTTGGGTGTTGATTAGTTCAAAACCATGGTGTTACATTTAAATTCACCCCATTATCTCTCATTTTCTAAAGAAGATGATCTGTCTTTAAATCAACCTCATAATAACCCCCTTCACTTTGAAGTCACGATTCATAAACATCGAGTAAAATGAGTGTTGATAGATGGAGGGGTGAGATTAAATATTTGTACGTTAAAATTGGTCTATGAAATAGGATAATCTAAAGATGTCATTGATCTCAAAATAAAAATCATTGTCAAAGGATATGATGATGAAGAGAGATCTTCCAGAGGACTAGTAATTTTACCAATCAGAGTGGGACCTATTGAAAATAATGTAGTGTGTCAAGTCCTTGACTTGAATTTGTCCTACAAAATACTTCTAGGTAGACCATAGATACATGAGATGCAATAAATGGAGTCTACCTATCATCAATGTCTCAAGTTTCCATTTGAAGAGCAAGAACTAAGCATTCATGGTGACTCAAATTCTTTTCAATATTGCAACACCATTAAACTGGTGACAAGTTTCCTTGCCCCACATAATAGAGAAGCAGGTGGTTCTAGTTCCACAAATACTAATACTCGTCAAGAGAATTCAAATCCTTCATCTTCAATTAAAGGAAAAAATAAAGTGGAGTATACACTTATTTCTTCAAGTAAACAAAATATTTCTTCCTTAACAAGCATGATAGGACACCTAAATTTAAAGGACCAGGGAATCGGTGAATAATCATTGTCAATATTAGATTTTTCAACCTCACCAAGATCCCATGGAATGTCATAAATTACTACACATAAAATTTCTCAACCAAAGACAATGTTTTATGGGACCTTTAGCAGAGGACAAACTAAAGAAGAACAAAAGGTGGATAAAGACATATTACGATGGTTATATAGGGATGAAGAAGAAGAAATTTTTTCCCAAGAAGTAAGAGCTACCACAATACCTACTTAACAATATGGAAAAGGATTTCAATTCATGCAACAAATGGGATATGATGGGATATGTCCTATTGGAAAAAGGAAATAAGGTATCACAGAGCCCATGGCAATCACATTCAGAAACAAGAAGGATAAAAGAGGACTACGATATCAAGAAGATCCAAAACCTTTGTGAACCAATTGGAGACCCAAGAAAGAGAAAATTAAACAAATACATCTTGAATTAGAAATTCAAGAAGAAATTTACCACAAACAAAAGGAAGAAAAAGATACAAAAGGATCTACAAGGAAGTTCACAAAGTGCAACCTTGTAGTAACTCATACTCAAACGAGTGGAATGAGATTCTCACGTGGGATAAGACTCTTGTTAAGAAAAAGACATTAGTGTAGTTCAAAATTATACACCTATATTTTATGAGGGAAAAATCTCTAGGTCTAGGTCATTTGAACTTGATCCACTACATACCGGCAACATTTCTAATGAGGATAATCATATAACAAATTATACGGATAATCTAGGAGAGAATTATGTTATTGACCATTGACCTCAATCCCCTCATGGAATGATTTGATCAATTTGCTATCAGAACCCTCACCACACTTGAAATAAACCAACCTAATGAACCTTTACCATTAATCCGTCCTGAGCTTATTGATGGGGATAATATAGGGCCAATTGAGATAAACATCTTCCCAAATGACCATGTCATTGCTAAGTATCTCAATGTCGTTGAACCCCAAACAAATTCCACAAAGAAACTCACTAAAACAAATTCTACTCGAGGGGGTGTCAATTCTTTCAGTCACAAAATGAATAAAATAAAATAATAAGACGAATCTAGTGGTAAAAACCATGTTATGGCATCATTTGATCATAAAAGAGGAAAAAGAAAGGACCTATCTGATGGTGAAAACCTCTTAGAGGCACCTGAAGATGAGAAGCTTAGTAATCTTCTTGAACATTTCCAAGAAATATCTTCTATACTAATAGAGCCAACTAAAGTAGTCAATATTGGTACCCCAGAAAGTCCAAAAATCATCCATTTAGTAGCATCACTTTCAGAAGAAGAAAAACAACAATTTATCCAATTCTTTAAGGAAAAGAAAATATGATTTGCATGGTCTTATGCTAACATGATTGGACTAGATCATGACTTATTCATGCATAATTTGAATGTAGCCCCGGGAGCAAAACCAGTAAAAAAATTAAGAAAGATGCATCCCCATGTGGCATTGCTAATAAAAGCAGAGTTGAAAAAGCTACTAGATGCAAGATTTATGAGAGAAATTGCTTATGTGGAATGGATATCCAATATTTTACCAATTTATAAACCAGATAAAAGTATCATTGTCTGCACTGATTTCTAAGATTTGAATCTAGCTTGTCCAAAGGATGATTTTCCCTTACCCAATATTGACACCATTGTTGATTTAAATTTAAGACAGGCCATGTTATCCTTAATGGATGGATTTTCTAGATATAACCAAATTAGAATTGCTCCCGAGGGCCAAGATAAGATGGATTTCACCTGTCCTTGGGGTACCTTTTGTTGAAATAAAATGTCATTTGGATTGAAAAATGCTGGTGCAACTTATCAAAGAGCCATGACTACAATCTTCCATGTTATGATACATACCTTCATGAAGGACTACGTAGATGATTTATTAGGGAAAAAACTCACAAGGGAAGAGCATCTCAATTTCTTAGATCAAATATTTAAAAGATTGGAACAATTCAAGGTGCGTCTAAATCCAAAGAAATATGCTTTTGGCATTACATCAGAAAAGCTATTGGGTTATATTGTCTTTGCCCAAGGTATAGAAATGGATCTAAAAAAGGTACATGCCATTTTAGAAATGGAATGCCCCAAATATATTACACAATTGAGATCTCTACAAGGATGGCTCCAATCCATCAGATGATTTATTTCACAGTTAGCAGACAAATGTGGATCATTTACATGGGATGGTAAATGTGAAAACTCCTTCAACAAGTTGAAGACATACCTAATTAATCCTCCTATTGTGATTTCACCAATACCAAGAAAACCACTCTTATATGTCTTGACTACTGAAAAATCATCGGGGCATTATTGGCACAACATGATTCAGATGGAAAGGAAAGAGCAATTTACAATATTAGTAGAACCTTGGTCAGTCATGATCTCAATTACACTGCAATTGAAAGAGATTTTCTAGCAATGGTTTTTTCATCCTAGAAATTAAGACACTACATGTTAGCACATCCTATCAAGTCAATAGCCAAGATTGATCCATTAAAGTACCTTTTAAGTAAAGCAGCTTCGAGTGGGAGAATAGCCAGATGGGTATTTCTCCTAAGTGAATTTGACCTTGAATATGTGGATAGAAGGGCTATTAAAGGACAAGTAATTGTAGACCAATTATCTAAAGCCCCTATATAAGATAATCAACCTTTACAGATGGAGTTTCCTGATGAAACTATCCTTTCATTTTTATCAACCCCATGGAAATTATATTTTGATGGTTCATACACTCAATATGGATTTGGAGCATGCATTTATCTATCACCCCTCAAGGATGCACCATTCCAAACCCATACAAATTGATGTTCCCTTGTACTAATAATATAGCAAAATATGAGGCTTTGGTGAGTGGTTTAAAAATGGCTCTTGAATAGAAGATAGCAGAGCTACATGTCTATGGAGATTTTCAATTAATCATAAACCAAATAAATGATGTTTATCAGACCAAAGATGATAAGTTGTTACCATACAAAAAAATTTGTGGACGACTTCTAAAATTTATTTATGGGGATCACTTTTGAACAAATTCCTAGAACTAACAACAAGGGTGTAGACACAATGATGACACTTGCCTCTTTGTTACATGAACCTTCTCAAGAACTTCATCCTTTCACAATGTCATGACCTTTTTACCAGTGGGGATTAGATCTAGTTGGACAAAGTTTTCCTCCATCTTCTAATGGGTACAATTTTATCATTACAACCACTGAATATTTCACTAAATGGGTTGAAACCATTCCCTTAGTCATTGTCACAGGAAAACAAGTTTCTCTCTTTATTCTAAATTATATCATTTGTAGATATGACATTCCTTCCTCAATTATGACAGATAATGGGAAACAAATAAAAAATAAGGATATGGATGCGCTATGTGCCAAGTTTCACATCAAAAAATATTTTTCATCCATCTATAATCCATAGGGGAATGGACAAGAAAAGGCCATCAATAAAACTATCCTAAAAATCTTAACAAAAATAGTGAATGACAGTGGTCGAGATTGACACCTCCAATTGAATCCAACATTATGGGCATATCACACTAGTACCATAACTCCCAATGGGATACGACCTATGCATTGGTATATGGATCAAAGGTTGTTTTTCCCATTGAGGTAGAAATCCCTTCCTTATGAGTTTCCTTAGAAGGACTCATGAGAGAAGAAGAATACAGAGTATCAAGACTCCAATAGTTAGAATTGCTAGATGAATGATGCCAACAAGCCTTTGACCACCTCAAAGTCCATCAAAAGCAGATTTCCTATAGCTATAACCACAAAGTGAAACCCATGTCATTTAATGTGGTTGATCTTGTATTAAGATAAAAATCCCCAAAATTAACAACATCCAGAAAATAAGAGAAATTTTAAGGCAAACTAGCTTGGCCCTTTCCTCATCATATCAGTATTTGGTTTCAGGGACATACCTATTGTCAACACCCAAAGGTGATCTACTGCCTAAACCCATCAACATTATCCACTTGAAAATATTTTATGCTTAAGAGCATCATGTCCATCTTGTACATATTTAAAAGATCCTAAAAAAACTCCAAAAAATAGCAAATATTGATACTGAGAAAATTCAAAAAAATCAGAAAAAGTCCTCAAAAAATGGTATTCTTGGTGAAAACTTGGCTAAAAGGCGCCTTGATACTAAAATCTAAAAAAATAAAAATAAAAATCCAAAACACAAAAAAAATCAAAAAATAAAGAAAAGTGCCTTGGTGAAAACCTGGTAAATAGGTACCTTGGTAGCAAGAAAAAAAATCAAATATCGCTAAAAGTGCAATAAAAATCAAGTACAAAAACCTGGAAAATAGTCACGATTGGTAATAGTTAGCTTCTTCATCTATCAGCATCTTGCATCCATCCCCATAATAAAATCCCTTTTATACATAACAACCTAGTCCTACATGGTTTGGGAAATCAAAATCAAATTTGTCGTGCATCACTGGGGGCAAAATCCTGCAACAAGTGGAATAAAAATTGAGCTCGAACAAACAAACAAACAAAAAAACAACGAAAACAATAATTTGTAGCACCAACAACAATCAAATACCTTGGAAATCAACCATCTCACTAGAAATTCACATCCCACAAATGAGACAAAGCACAAAATTTGAACAGCAACTGAATGGTCAATTATGCATCATGATCTTAACAGTATAAAGGTTTATCAATTGTCATTGGATTTATTTGACTATCATGTTTCCTAAGTGACTCAGTATTGCGTCTAGCTAGAGAAATGATGAAGGAGCATGATATTTTCTTTGTTTGTTGCTTGTGAGTTCATTCTTAGTATGATGTCAGTTCATCTAAGGACATAAACATCAAAGCCTCATCGAGGAAATCATGAATTCACATAAACAAAGAATCAAACCTTATTTTTTTATGCAAGAAATACTCAAGTCATATTGGTTCAACCATGCCTCGTTGCTTGTATTCACTTGCACCATTAAAAATTCATGAAAAGGTACTCAGGTCTTCATGGTTTAATTTTACCATCGATTCTTGTACTTACTTTCAATATTTCAAAAGCTCGATGATGAAAAATAGCACAATAAAAAGATCAAAAGGATGACGATGTTGCATTTAGTTTTGCATTTAGCTTGCATTTAAATTAGGTTTTTTTTTATCCTTTCATCTAGTGGATTCTCAAGGTTGGAAGCTTATCATTAATTATATTTCTTTTGACTGGGGCAAAAATCATCAAGTGTCTAAACACTATCTAAGAACTGCTCTCCTTAGAGGTTGTTGATCTAATAGATGTTAGGCACCCTTATCTAACAACCAATCATGGTATCAACTTATATTGTCCTGGCATTAAATCAATATTTTGTCAATTGATCATTATCAATATTTATCTATCATATCAATCAATATTTTATCAATTGATCAATATCAACAACAATCTACCAAATTGATTGTATCAAATCACTCAATCAATCATCACTTGTCTTATACATGATGTATATTTCCTAAAACCAGATGTTGTCACTAGTCTTATATAGGATGGGTCCTTCCTGAAGCCAGACATGATTCTCCATCCACCACCTCTATATCAATCAACATCGATCAATCATCATCAATCACTAATCTATCTATCTATCTATCTATCTATCTATATATTTGTGGGTCTTGACTATTAAGGATTCACACATCACACATCAACCTATCTATCAATTTGATCTGATTATCTATCTCAATCATTGACGATCGTTAATCACTTTCAATTGGGACATCATTTTCACATCCAATTTATTGGGAGCTAAATAAGAAATGGTAAGAAAACCACAAAATATTTCTCATTTACCTCCTGGAGGGGCATACAGGCTGCTATTAGAAAATCTTCAAATCTAGAACATTCTCAAATCTAGGGCATCAAAAAAACCATCAGAGGCATCAATTAAATTGATTTTCAACATCAGGAGCATTAATCGAATCACATCACCAAATTAGGCATGGGCATTTAAAAAGTATTCTTTGAATCAACACGTTGCCTGTACATTGATTCAAAGAGAGGCAAAATATATATACTAAAAATTGGTCCAAATGCACTTACTAATTAAATACTAGCTATTTAATTAATCTCCTAAGTCTTCTATTATATAATTAAATTCAAATATTTAATTATACAATTCATTCAAATTATTCCTAGTGTATTAAATTTTACTTTAATACATTTTCCTCCATCAACTTTCCCTCTTGAATAAAATTTTATTTATTCAAGTATCCCTTTTGAATAAGTTTTATTTTATTCTAAAAAATCCTCCATTTTATCATTCTTCTAAAAGCCAGGTTTTGAATTAAATTAACCTAATTTAAATCTTAAACCTAAACCTAACCTAGGTTGGACCACCCACTCCCATCCCACTAAACCTATATTGGGAATTAATCTATGATTAAAGTACAAATCCCCTTGATTCCTAATCTCATTAGCTCAATGAGATGCTCACACACATGTGAGCATATCTTCCCTAAAGTGGAGTCATCTCACTTTTCCATAAAAGGCCCAAACCACCTCTCTTACACATGTCCCCCCTTTCCTCTTCCAAGTGTCTCGGGGATACCATATCTTACAGTTGTCTCTGCATGTCATTGACCTATCATTGTCACAAGCTTCTCACACATGTGTGAGAAAATATATCTATTGCTTGGCCTCCCTTTTTTCCAACATGTCACCTATGTGTCATCCACCTAAGATCCACATTATCAAGGCCTCTCTAAGCTCTATAAATAGATCCCCTCTCCAAGCATTTGGGTCATATCTCTTGTTCTAATATCACAATGCCCCTCTTTGCATTTAATCATCATTCATAGTTTCATAATTGCATTTTGCTATTGCATTTATGATAGTAGTTGCATATTTAATATCATGATTCTCTCAATGTTATCTTAGTTGTAGATTCATGTTATACTTGTATATCATAATAGTTTAGTATTATTTAGTTTTATTTCAATAGTTTAAATCTTGCATCTACATACTCATCATTTGGTTCACATCACAAATCGGATCCTTGTACCAACCTTGTGATTTCTTAAACCTCCATCATAGTTGCAACATTTATTTCATCTTATCATTTTGCATCATAATCATGTCTTTGGATACTATAGCTATCATAGTTATCATTCTAGCTTGTGTCATAGTCCTAGTTTTAGACATTATGACACTCATAGTAGCTTAAGTTCTTGAATTCTTGCACATCATTTCAATCTCGTTCACTGAGTTTTCATCTAACTAGTGTTTTGTGTAGCTGAGAGAAATCTTACAAAGATCAAATAGGTCCTTGGTGATGGAGGACCATGAGACGGTTTTAGAAACTAACGTGCTTGCATTTGACTTCAATTCCTATTAGTTTTTGATTTAATATTTCAAGGGTGTGTTGGTTATGTTTGCATTATACTAACCTGATTTCCACTACACAGTTACATTTTGTTTTACAATTTATGGCTATTTGGTGCTTCAAACTTCATAGTAAAGAAGTCAGGGGTTTCAACGATTTACAAACCAAGTGGGCTACCACTTGTTTTTTGAACTTTTCAACCCATTTTTCTTGTAAAATGTACAATGCAACATTGTAATTCATTATTAATATGTAATGAATAGTTATGGTTTAACAATATTATAATTATTTGTTGTTCATTTGCAATAATGAGTTGTCTTTATTGCGCATATTTATATAATTTGGTTTTGGGTATTTTCTCCATTTAAAGTTCTGGTTATGTTTTGCTTTACAATTTATGATACAAAGATTCCAATATCATTTGATAGCCCAACAATAATGACTTCAATGCTATATTCAAGCCAAGGTTTCTTTGTTGATTTGTTTCCAAGTGATGTTTTCAAATCCACAAATTCCCATCTCCCATAACATCAATTCTAAATCTTTGTTTCTTGGGACTTGACATTAAAGAAGTTGGTGGTTTCAACAATATAAGAACTAGCTTGGTTTTTAAAATTTTCAACCCATTTGTGTTTTAAAATATACAACGCAACATTGTAATTCATCATTAATATGTAATCAATAGTTGTCGTTTAACAATCTATCAGTCGTCTATAATTTATTTGCAGTAAAGAGTTGTCTTCATTGTTCATATCTATGTAATATTTGAAGTTTTGGTTCAATGTTCATGAACCTTTGAATATATAATTATTAGTAATTTTATTATATTTTTAAATAACTTAATTATTTAAGGACAAACCCTTCCAAATTTTACAATAACCATTTACCCATGATCCTCAAAATAAATAAAACCTATTGGTTATTTGTTGCACACCCAAAAGTACATAACTGCTAGTTCCTATTTTGGCCAAGCACAGATGTGAGGTTGTATATGGGAAGGAATATTATTTTTGCGGAGGGTTACAACACAACCTCATAGGGGAAATACCTTATGGAAAGCATTGTAAAGTTGTGGAATTGGGTGTCACAAATATGTTAGTAATAACTAAGAGGGGGGGGGGGGGGGGGGGGGGGGGNGGGGTGAATCAATGGCCTCAAAAATATTCTAATAATCAACCTTCAAAAACTTAGTACCACAATATTAAAACTCTAGTTATCTTCGTTCCTATAAGATGAGTGCCTCCAAATACTATTATCAAAATACTACCGCTCGAAATGCTTAGTTAAACCTTCTACTGTATGTTTACTGAATAGCAGTCTGTTAATTTATCGAAAGACAATAAATTATCTAGAGTATACCGATCAATCCAATTAAGTTATGTGTAATGAAAAACACTAAAGTAATGACTCATAAACACATTGACACATGAATTTTTAACATAGAAATCCTATTAAGGAAAAAACCACTTGGGACTGGTAACCCAAAATTTTCACTCTTCTAAAGTGAGCTTGGTGAAGAGCCAACCTTGTTAAAGGTTAAAAACACACTGTTAGGTGTGACCTTGTTAGAGGATTTAAAATTTTATTCTATCACTTGATATTGGGAATCTCTATGCTACCTTCCTTGATCAAACACTCACTTGGCCTGTCAATAGGTATCTGGCATCTCATGCTATCTTTATGATCAAAATTTTTGACACTCCTTTGGATGTATCTTAATATAGAAAGGAGCTTTAAATCCCGCTCGGTTAAGAGACTTTCTGAACCAATGGTTAAACTAAAATAGTATGATTTGTTCACATATACAACTTATACTTGCAGATTTTCATATCTATTGTAATCTCATAAAACTATTTTGATCAATATATCTCGGTTTATACCTTTGCTCCACTTTGATTCTGCTTGGTGATGTGCTCTGTTGCTCAATGTCCGCAGAAAACTTTAGCTCTTTCCTTAGCTTGATTGATCAGGACTGTATGAAGTTTCTCTTCAGCATCCTCTTTTCATTCATTCACCCACCACTCTTCTTAATGAATTGAGTTGTCTCTTTATATACATGATATCATCATTTTTAGGTTCTTGATTTTCTTGATCTTGGCGTGATCCATAATTCTCGCCAATTAGATTTAAAGAAAAACTCCTATTTTATCTCATAGATATCTTCTTTCCAACTGGACAAAACAACTTTAAATCCATTACTTATCTCTGGCTTTATCTTGTCAATGAAAGCAAAGATAACTACCATTTAAGTCTATATTTAGCTCTGCCAGCTAGATATTTGTCATTTCTGAACTCAAGTAAATTTCAGTGTTTTACTCTTTGATAGCTTCGGTCAACACTCCAATTCTCCTCAGGCTTCTCCTCAGTTTATACTATGTTTCTGGCTGTCAGTTATGCTTATGATTATGCTTGTCGGTGTTCTTGCTCAGGCATCATTGTGACTTGACTTTTGGTGATCTTTGACCATCAGTGTTCCACTGGCTGTCGGTGTTTGAAGTCATATTGTGAATGCTTGTCTTTTATGCATTATTGAAAGCATAATTTTTTATCTCTCTGATTCTCTGAATTTTTTGACATTTTGATTATAACCGATTAGATTATATCAAGTTGACATCAATGACAATACAATCAATTAACTGATTTAATGTCTTGCATTATCCTTCTACATTTTGGTGATCAACTTAACATCTTCAAACATTCAATCAGTTACATGTCATCAATCTCTCCCTTTGGCATTGATGGAAACATACTACATTTTCATACTATACTATCACTAATACAATATGAAATATACAGTTTCATCAAGATTTTCTAATGTAACTATTACAAATGTCTAGCTCTCGGTAAGCTCAAAAATAGCTTGGATTTCTTTCATGCAGAGTGGTTTTCTTCAATCTTCAATCCCTTCTCTGGATAGATGTATCATCTGATATCTCTGTTCTGGTATGTGCTCTGCCTTGACTCTTCCTTTTCTTGATAATCTCTTTTTCCTTTGACAACAATCTTTCTCTTTGTCTGAACTCTCTCCCTTTGTTACTTCTATTCCTTAGATGGATATTTCATATGTAATAAATTTCTCTCCTTTAGAATATTGATTAACTCTTCCTTCTGATTCTCAGGAACTTCTCCTTCATGGATAACGATATAATCTTTTCTGATCAATGAGATAATATCTCCCTTATGATGATGAAATAATCTCTCCCTTTATATGATAATGGAATCATCTCTCCCTTTGACAACAATGCCAAAAAAAATAATCATCTATATCATGTTTCGTTCCTTTACATAATATATTCCTTGAATTTCCCTATCCATCAGCAATACAATGTCTCTGATTTTTGGTGCAGATTTGTACCTTACTATGTACAAATGTATCTTTTGTTGTCCATCTCAGTGTTTGCATCAACATGACTGATCTTCAGATTTGGTATAGGCTGATGCAACCTCCTAGTCAGCTTACTGGCCGATAGACAAGGGTTGAACCCCTAGTCTCTGTCTCAGGTACTCAAATGTATCCTTCGGTAATGGCTTGGTGAATATATCAGCTAACTTTTCCTTTGATTGAACATATTATAGTGTCACTTCCTTTTCTTGCACTTGTTCTCTTAGATAGTGATACTTGATAGCAATATGCTTAGTCTTAGCATGCATGACTGGATTTTAGAAATGTTATTTGCGCTAGTATTATCACAATAGATAATTACTGGTTCAAGGATCTTCATATTCATACCTTCCAGCAATTGTTTGATCCATGCAATATTGGAGCAATTGACAACAGTAGCTACATACTCTGCTTCTGTGGTAGACTGGGAGATGCATCCTTGCTTCTTTATGATCCATGTGACAAGTCTGTCACCCATGAAGAATGCTCCTTCAGTTGCGCTCTTTTGGTCATCAATGTTTCCAGCCCAATCAACATCTATATAGACTTGTAGCTCAAAATTTCCTACTCTTTTTTACCATAAGACATAGTCCTTGGTGTTTTTCAGATATCTCAGAATTCTCTTGACAGCAGTCATATGTGATTCTTTGGGATTAGCAGAGAATCTTGCAACTATTCCAACTGTGTGTGCTATATCTGGTCTTGTGTGAACAACATACATAATTTTGCCAATCATTGATCTATATAAGGTTTAATTTACCTCATTGGATTTGTCTTCTTTTTTTAGCTTACATCCAGTAGCCATAGGTGTTCCAACTGGTTTGGAATCTTCCATCTTGAATATCTTCAACACTTCCTTGATGTATTTAGACTGAGTGATGTGTATGCCTGCATCTTGTTGTAGAATCTATAGACCAAGAAAGAATTTGATCTCTCCAAACATAGACATTTCAAATTCCTTGCTCATTTCATTAGCAAAGGATTTGCATAGAAATTCATTTCCCCCAAAATGATATCATCAACAAAAATTTCAGCAATCAGAATATTCCCATCGGTATCTTCTTTTAAGTACAGATTGTTATTTTCACTTGTTCTAACAAATTTTATGCTAATGAGATATGAGTGAAGTCTTTCATACCAGGCTCTTGGTGCTTGTACCAATCCATACAAGGCTTTATGTAGTCTACATACCATATTTCTCTTGTCTGGATCAACAAACCCTTCTGGTTGTTCAATGTATACCTCTTCTTCTAGTACTTTATTTAGGAATGCAGATTTGACATCCATTTAGTGTACCTTGAATCCTTTAAATGCAACATAAGAAAGTAAGATTCAAACTCCTTCTAATCTAGCAACGGGTGCAAAGGTTTCCCCATAGTCAATACCTTCTTCTTGTGCATATCCCTTGCATACTAACCTTGCTTTATTTCTTGTGACTTCTCCATTCTCATTCAGCTTGTTTCTGAATATCCATTTGGTACCGATGACATTCTTGTCTTCTAGTCTTAGTACTAGTGTCCATGTATTGTTCTTCTCAATCTGTTCTATTTCTTCATTCATAACACTGATCCATTCTTCATTCTCAAGTGAATTGTTAACAGATTTAGGCTCAAAATCACAAAGTAAACATCTGGTGTTAAGTGACTTACTTCTTGTTCTTGTTCCATCCTTTTTGTCTCCTATGATTTGGTTATGTGGATGATTTCTTCTGACATACTTGGAAAGTTTCAGTTCATCTCTGCGTTCATCATTTTGATCATCTTCTTGACCTTCATTCTCATCTCCATTGTTTGGAACATCATCTTGAGGATTATCCTGATTTTCGGTAATTGCAGCCTGATGCTCGAGTGCAGTGTTCTGATGCTTGGGAGTGAGACACTATTGCTCGGGTAGAGTTTCAGGTTCTGTATAAACAAACTTGTTGTATTCCTCTGGTTCCTTTTTGCTTTCCTTGTCATTCTTTTCTGCAAATTCATCTATTTTCATATTTGTGCTTTCAATGATTTTGTTAGATGACTTGTCAAGACATTTATAAGCCTTGATTTTGGTTGAATACCCTAGGAAGATACCTTCTTCACTTTTGTAGTCAAGTTTTCCATTTCTATCATCCTTCAATATATAACATTGACTACCAAAGATTATGAAGTAACTTACATTAGGTGTATAACCATACAAAAGCTCATATGGTGTCTTCTTTGTGTCCTTCAATTTTACTATGTTTAGTATGTAGACATCAATATTGATAGCCTCCCTCCAAAAAGTTTGAGTGATGCTTTTATCAATCATTAATGTTCTTGCACAGTCAATGATTGATCTGTTTCTCCTTTCAACAATTCCATTTTTTTGTGGTGTTCTTAGTGCAGAAACCTATCTTTTAATTCCATGCTTATTGCAATAGTCAGTGAATTATTCTATGATAAATTCCCCTCCTCTATCTGAACTTAAGCATTTCAATTTATTTTCACTTTGTTTTTCTACCATTGCTTTATACCATTTAAACATCTTAAATGATTTTGATTTATCTTTTAAGAACATGACTATCGTCATTCAAGAATAATCATCAACAAAGAGAATAAAATACCTATCTCCATAGTTCCTCTTTGTCCTCATGGGTCCACATAGATATGTATAGACTAATTCTAGAATTGCATTAGATGTATGGGTTTTACTCTTGAAACTAGACTTTTTTCATCTTACCTTTTTGACAATTCTTGCACGTGATATGCTCGGGCTTAGTCATGCTCGGTAAGCCTCTGACATTCCTTTTGTTTCTTATCTTTATCATGTTGTCAAAGTTCACATGACACAATATTTTGTGCCACAACTATATGTCTTCATTTCTAGCCATTAAACAAGTGGTGTTAGTGTCATCAAGATAGAAAA
>MU224527.1:1387359-1408343 GCA_018584345.1 Thuja plicata | reverse complement strand
TGCTACCTTCCTTGATCAAACACTCACTTGGCCTATCAATAGGTATCTGGCATCTCATGCTATCTTCATGATCAAACTTTTTGATACTCCTTTGGATGTATCTCAATATAGAAAGGATCTTTAAATCCCACTCAGTTAAGAGACTTTATGAATCAATGGTTAAACTGAAACAGTATGATATGTTCACATATACAACTTATACTTGCAAATTTTCAAATCTATTGTAATCTCATAAAACTATTCTGATCAATATATCTCGGTTTATACCTTTGCTCCACTTTGATTTTGCTCGGTGATGTTGTGCTTTGTTGCTCGGTGTCCGCAGAAAACTTTAGCTCTTTCCTCAGCTTGATTGATCAGGACTGTATGAAGTTGCTCTTCATCAATTTCTCTTCAGCATCCTCTTTTCATTCATTCACCCACCACTCTTCGTAATGAATTGAGTTGTCTCTTTATAGACATGATATCATCATTGTTAGGTTCTTGATTTTCTTGATTTTGGTGTGATCCACAATTCTTGCCAATTAGATTTAAAGCAAAACTCTTATTTTATCTCACAAAGACCTTCTTGCCAACTAGAGAAAACAACTTTAAATCCATTACTTATCTCTGGCTTTATCTTGTTGATGAAAACAAAGATAACTACTAGTTAATTATATATTTAGCTTTGCTAGCTAGATATTTGTCATTTCTGAACTCAAGTAAATTTTGGTGTTTAACTCTTTGATAGCTTCGGTCAAAAATCCAGTTCTCCTCGGGCTTCTCCGTCGGTTTATACTATGTTTATGTCCGTCAGTTATGCTTGTGATTCTTCTCATCGGTAATGCTCGTTGGTGTTCTTGCTCGGGCATCACTATGACTTGACTTTCGATGATCTTTGTCCGTCAGTGTTCCACTGACCGTTGGTGTTTGAAGTCATATTGTGAATGCTTGTCTTTTATGCATTACTGAAAGCATAATTTTTTTATCTCTCTGATTCTCTGAAGTCTTTGACATTTTGATTAAAACTATTAGATTATATCAAGTTGACATCAATGACAATACAATCCATTAACTAATTTAATGTCTGGCATTATCCTTCTGCATTTCAGTGATCAAATTAACATCTTCAAACATTTAATCAGTCACATGTCATCAAAATATACCTGTGGAAACGTTCAAAGAGTATTTTCAAGAAATAGGTCCATGGTATACAACTGAAACTAACAAATATTTGCACCATAATTGTAAAAATTTAAATAGTGAGGTTACATAATTTTTGGTTGGTGGTAATATTCTAGATTTCATTCTTGGAATATTAGATGAAGTGATGAGTAGTCCAATGGGTGCATTAATAGGTAAGTTTTCTAATTAAAATTTTAAACTTTTTGCTTCATATGGTGGAGGCAACACGCTGTGCATGACCTCCCAGGGCCTATTATGTTCGTGTTATGATCCCGTAGGGCCTATTCTCCCAGTTTGGTTGTTTCTCCGGGACTAAATGTGATCCAATATCCAATAACTGGAGCCCCAAACCCGCTCTATTCACGTCTAAAAATGAACTTAGAATCCATTTCTTCATATTTTATGTTCTTAGAATGCATGCCTTGTAGAATATTATATTGTTTCTCTCATGTATAATTCTATTGAAATTTTTGTGCTTTCTCTGAAATAACAAAAATAATGGTACATTTTTTTATTAATGGATATAATAGTTTTGGATTATCATATTTGGGACCATTTATTTAATCATCAAATTGGTATTTTTAGTATTTCTTTAATCTTCAAATCATTTAACATTTTAGGATCAAATTTGTAATTGTAAATAATTTAAGATGTAAGACAAAGAATTTATTTCTTCTAAGAGTTTTTGAGGATTAAATTTATTATTGCAAAAATAGCTTAAAATACAAGACAAATCATTTGTTGATTTCAATTTTTTGGTTTGTTGTACTATTGGAAACAACTAATTCATACATTTATTTTATTTTTATCTAAGATATACTATGAATGATTATTTATTTATTTATCTAAAACTAATGTACAAATGATAATAATATGTATAAAATATTTTAATAAAAAATCCTTCAGGGGAGGCCTATTCAACTTTAGGACCGGTCAAAGTCGGACTAGTGTTCTCTGCTATAGTAATCTTGCTTCAAATCCCCAAAATGTATATTGTAAGCAACCACTATCGACATATCTCTTTAAACAAAAAAAAGAAAACATTTTAAAAAATTCCTCAAATCTTATTGATTTATATTGATTATGTGATTTACTAAAGCGTTAATAAAGTTGAACTATACACGTTTATATGGGGAGTGGAAATGGTGCATGTATATGTTGACTAGGAAATTGGAACATTAGAAAACATCATGAATTAGCCAACCACAAAGTTATTCTATCATGAAAATATATTCCAATAAAGCCATGAAAACAAAGCATAAAAGAAATCAAACCAAATGCTTCTTTGATGAAGCTTCATTGTTTTTCCTTTCTTCTCTAATATTGCTATGTTGCTCTTATATGACTAAGTGCAAAAGATAGTGAAATAAATTTGACATAATGATTATGAGAATACTAGGAGTGTGCTTGCAAGAATGAGGAAAATGAGTCCAATTTATGGAGTTTTAGAACTCAAATCAACGGTAAGGATCAAAGTCCAATTGACAATTAGGATTGCATCTAAAGACTTAAAATTGGAAAATGACAAGCTTGTGACAATTTAAGAGTTACATTTGGAAAATTACAATGTTATGACAAATTGCAATGTGCAAATGGAAATAAGTAATCAAATGCATAAAATGAGGGGAAGGTGTAATGCTAAATTAGGGGGAAGTGGAAAAGGGAAGGTCTAAGGAGAAATTAGGGGGATGGAGGCTAAAATTAGTGGGTGGAAGCAAAATAAGTGGAAATAAAGCTAAATTAGTGGAAATAGAAATGACAAAACAATTTAAATTTACAATTTATTAATTCTCGCATTTGAGATAAATTAGATAATTAATTAATTGTAAGATAATGGAAAAGAGGGGTAAATAATTGCAATTTATTTTTCATGACATGGGAATTAGAAAAGGGGGGAATTAATGGTTGT
Source organism: Thuja plicata (assembly GCA_018584345.1). Lineage (NCBI taxonomy): Eukaryota > Viridiplantae > Streptophyta > Pinopsida > Cupressales > Cupressaceae > Thuja > Thuja plicata. The sequence continues at coordinate 1,405,270 of MU224527.1, read as the reverse complement.
TCACCCTTTTAGGATTATTTAATTTCCAAGGCCATTAAATCAAACATGGTCAAAGGTTAAATTGATACATTAAATTAGAGGATAAATGTTAATAATTAATTAAATAAATTTCATTATTTAATTAATGAAGAATGACACAATAACGACTACACAATATGAAAAGGGAAGCATCAACATCGAGGTAATATCACACCTCTCTTTTCAAATGTACAAATATCACATGTTAGGAAGATGAACACCCCAATAGGCTGAAATAGAGATTCGAGCTCTAATTGGAATACTATGGTTCTTCCTTAAAGTGTGATATTTATTTGAAAAGTAAGATGATATTGCCAATATTATATGATTGAAAATGACAATGCAATAAAGACAAGGGTACCTTGGAAAAATGAAGGAGATGTTGTTCTGCTGCTATTTTTTTGACAATCAGAGTCTTGAAAACAACTGTACTTCTAGATCTAAGTCCTAAAACCTAATTTTCATCTATCCTAAACATTTGAGATATGTTGGAATAATGGAATGGTGTGTACTGAGAGGGGAGGGGTGAATCAGTACCCTTAATTTTTTATCAATTAACCTTTAATCATTCAGTAATTAATTCCTTGCATTACCGACCATAGATGTTATTCTATCTTTGTGCATGTAATATAAAAGCATAAACTTAATTTGCATGTAAACATTCATGAAATGTAATGACACATGACACAAGAATTGGTAACGCAGAAAACCCATGTTAGAAGGTAAAAACTGCGGTGGGGATGAAACCCACAAAGCTTCACTATCTGCATAATGGAAGGTGTCAGTTAAGGCTTACAAGTTTGATTACTTTTGATGATCTTTACCCTGTTAGGAGTAACATTTTAGACTGGTTAGGTCTACTCGGTTAAGAGATTTAGCAACACTGTTTAGTGTGCACTCGGTTAAGAGTTTTACATAAGGATTCTTAAGTCCACCTTCTTAAAGGATTTTTTCTATTTGCTACACTTGTTAGAATGCAGTCAAAAATACTTATTGACCTGATTATATGCAATCTTGGATTACTGAGTACAGATCCTTTAAGTTCACAAAGTATGTGTATCACCTATAGTGATTGATTAATACCTCTATTCTGCTCGGTAGCCTTTAATCTTGTTCTTCATAACTGATTTCATCTTTTGTTGTCCTTCTGCATAAAAATTTATGTATGATCCTTAGATATGCTCTTTGACTACAATCATCATCACATCCATCTGTTCTGATTGATTACACATCCATTTATCCAATGAATTTACCTAAATAGGTTTCACGCTTTACAATGATAACTCTATGATCAAAGGTTTACAACTTGACCTTGATCTCTATTTTCAACCAGTTAGACTGATTAAAACAATTACATTTTCTTTACTTGTCCCTCAAGAAATGGTTTTAAAGATAAGCATTAAATCTAAATATAAAACTCAAGTGTTTTATCTAACGTGTAACTCAAATCCACATTCCTCAAAATTAAAGCTATCTTTTGGTAGACTGGTGCTCAGGTTTCTCTGTAGTCTTTCCTTGGTGATGTCTCTATAGATATTCTGCTTCACGGTTTGCTCTATAGACTGACTGTCGGTGTTCATTGTGAACTTGTCTGTTGGGTTCCTTTGTGAACTTGTCTGTCTATGAAGACTGGTTTTGATGTTCTCTTGCACTTAACATTTTTGGTGGCCATGTTACCGACGATTCAAAAACTGTTTCCTTTGTATACTAATGACAAAAATGATCATCAATGATGGTTTGAATGTTTTGTGCCTGGGTACAAAATGTTTGGAATATTTTTTACTAGGTATTTTTCCCTGAGATTTGACAGAGACCTGTGTCAAGATCTATCGAGCTGGGTTATGCAATTACAACTTCCTGGCATGTACCTATACAAAAAGGAAAAGGTTGGTTAAAGGGGTTTGCCTTGGTCAAACCCCTATTTAGGAATCAACCTTGAAATCTCAAATGAAAAACATGTAGTGTAAAGAATAAAGTAAACACAAAGGATTAATACCATATTAATCTACTTACACTCATGGAAAAATGTTTATATCACTCAAATCCATGAAGTATGCTTGATGTTTGTTGCTGGAATGTTGATTTTGATCTTGTAGGAGAAATGTAGGATCAAGGATGCGGTGCAAGAGCACCCATGGGTTGTTCAATCAATTATAGTTAATTTTGGTGTGTGTAAGCCTTTATGGAATTTTGATGTTTTATTTAAGTTCATTTTGACTATACTAGAGAGTACATTAGGGTTTGGTCTATAGATTTTTAGGACCTTTTTGTAAGTTGCAATTAGGGGCTAGAAAGTTGTAAAGCCTCCTCATTTGCACAAATGGATTGATGATGTCATCATGATGTCATTAGGGTATAGGATGGGTTACAATCATGTTTCAACCATGATTATACCTTTTGGTAAGGTTTGGTGAGGACTGAAACTCATTAAGTTAGTTTTGCAAGAAATTGTCAAAAAAACGTAAAAGTTGCATTTTGCAACTTTGAAATGTTGCTCGGACAACATTGTCAAGTTTTCAAAAATCAGTGGAAAAGATCCCTAAGAGGGAACTAACTACCTAACCACCCTATATAAGACATGGATTTACCATGAATCAATGTGGGACACCCTTTGTACGGACAATTATTTGAAGCAATCAAGGTTGTGTGTTTGTTGGTGTGTAATTTTCAGTTATTTTTGCAACAGTAGGTAGTTAATGGATTGAAGCTTGCACTGAAACTTATGAATGGACTAGATTAGATGTTTTATTAGTTCCATGTGCCTTAATATAGGTGTTTTGATTTTATTTTTGTTCTTTTGTAAATAATTTTGTTTTGGCACTGTCACTGGTTCAAACCAGGCAGTGTGCAAGGATGGAGATCTAATTCACCTTTCCACTGTCCTTTTGGTACAAACTCTTGCGAATAGTGAATAAAATCCATGTAAATATATTTTCCAGGAGCTTTGGCTCTCAACTATAGAGGAAATATTTTTAAAGTCTTCCCCTAGGCAAGCCAGTGGTGAGCCCGACTAGGGAAGGCCAAAGTGTAGAGAGCACCATTTGCAGAGGTGGAAAGATAGAGTTAAAATTACTTTTGGGAGTTGAATTTGGGAGTATTTCCATTCTTTGGTAAGAATTATAGGGCTGAACCAATCCAATTGATGTACTAATTCACTTCATCTTTGTCAGGAGCCAACGAATGCCTTAAAAACCCCTAAAACCACTCATTTTGAGTTAGGGTACAGTACGAAGGGTGGTGACCCCAAGACCCAAAAAATTATTGAGGGGTTGGAAAATGTTCCAAGAATCCCAAGAAAAGTTGCAGGGTTCCTTTGGAATATTTGAGAGAAAATCCCTATTTTCTCGGAGTGGGAGACCTAATAGGGCTACTAGCCTATTAAGCTTGTTTTGTGAAAGATTAGAGAAATCAACTATATGGTTCAACTAGGTGGGATTCCTAAAACCCATAGTGGATTAAATTAACATGTTTTAAGATACCTCCATACCTCTTCAAGGTAAACTTATGCATATGGATGTTGCAAGCCTTTAAGTTGGAATAAGGACAAGAGGTAGAAAAGATAGAATGCACCAAGTATAAGTCTTGGTCGAGTGAATCTTTGTTGTTAGTTGGGTTGGCCAGAGTAACCAGGGGATAAAAATTGGTTGAGGTTCCTATAGGTGCCAAGGAGTGTAGTGAATAAACCTTAGAAGTCTTGTGATAAGACTAAGAGCATGAATCAGTGAGTGATTCATCCAACCTCCCTAACAGATTGGTATCAGAGCCCCAAAAGATTTGGGATTGCATAGTGCATGTCAGATTGTGAGTCTAGTGGGTCCACAATCATTGTGACTAACGTGGAATTGGCCAAGAAGGTTAATGATCATGAGGAATATTATAAGCTATTAATTGAAATAATAGCTCAACTTGAACAAGCATTGAGTGAAGTGCAGACCAAGACTTAGGAAGTCAGTGATAAGTTGGAAGGGAAAGAAGATAAGGATAAAGAGGTTGAAAAAGAGGATAAATTCCCTAAACTTGACCCTATGTTATAGGAAGAACCATTCTTGAAGGCTTTTAAAGTCACGAGTCAAAAAGCACTTGAAGGGATACCACTATTCAGTGAGAAGATGGAGGCAGATCTAGCCATAGACTAGATATAAGGCATGGAGAATCACCTTGAATGTGATGAAGTCACAGAAGCTCAGAAGGTCAAGGTGGAAAAGTCAAGACTTAGAGGCTCTGCATTGACATGGTGGAAGTTCATTCAGGAAGAAAGGAGAAAGAAGGAAACAAACCAATTTCCACTTGGAAAGGAATGGTTGTCAAAGTGAAGAGGCATACATGCCAGATGATTATGAAATCAAATTACACAAGAAGAGACAAAGCTTAAGACAAAAGGATCTTGATGTCAATTCCTACACTAAGGAATTTCAAAAGCTTTTCATGAGATCTAATGTGTCTGAGGATGAAAGCCTTAAGGTGGCTAGATACCTAAATCGTCTAAAATGGAGTATTCAAGAAGAGATGACTCTTCTAAGTACCAAAATAATGCACCAATGTTATCAATTGCCTATAAATATTGAAGACAAGAGTAGGAGGAAACAAGATCAAACTTCCAGAGGTAGAGGAAGAGGAACAGACCAGAGAGGTCACAGATGTGGATACCAAGGTAGGGGGACTGAACAAAAAAACCAGGGAGAGTTTAAATTTGCAGAGCATGGAAGTGAAACAACTTCTAGAGGAGGCTATGGAAGAGGTAGAGAAGCTCAAGGGGTTTATAGTAGAGGAAGAGGTGTAGGAAAAAGTAACTCTTACTTTGCTAGCATGAAATGTTATAGTTGTGGACAAATGGGTCATCCTGCTTATAGGTGCTTGGAGAAAGAAACCTCCTCAAACAATGACAAAAGAATAGCATATGATAAAGAATACACATCAAGTGTCAAGTCACCAGAGGTTAACCATATTGAATCAGAGATGGGGGAAAATCTCATGTTTAGAAGAGTTCTAATCAGACAACCAGTCAAGGAGGAACCAAAGCAAAGAAGAGCCTTATTTAATAAGATGAAAAATACTTGGTAAGGTGTGCAAAGTTATTGTGGATTCTGGTTCCACAGATAAAATAGTCTTAGAAGAGGTAGTGAAGAAGATTAAATTGGAAAAGATACCCCATACTAATCCATACAAGGTGACATGGTTGAATAAAGGACAAAGTGTCCTTGTGAATGAACAAACACGGGTTGAGTTCTCCATTAGAGGATACAAAGACAAGTTGATTTGTGATGTGTTTCCTATGGATGCATGCCATCTCCTATTGGGAAGACCATGGAAATATGACAGAGGAGCCATCTATGATGGGAAAGAGAACACCATCTCATTCAAGAAGGATGGTAGGACATTATAGATACAGTCACTGTTAGATGAAGAAGAAACATAGTCAAAGACCCCTAGTGTCTTACTAAGTAGTGGAAAAGAGTTTCTCAATACTCTTCAACAAGAAGGAGGTGAAGGTTATGCTATAGTTATGGTACCCAAAGAAGAAGAAAAGGTTACTCAAACACTTATACCAGAGGAAGTCCAAAAATTACATGGAAAGTTCAAGGACATAATCAGTGATGGAACACCACCAACATTACCTCCTAAAAGGACTATTAGTCATTAGATATATTTCATACCAGGGTCTTCATTTCCCAAAAAAATAGCCGTGCATTCTAAAAGTGGCTTTATTACTTAGCAGTACACTTCAACATAGTCATTATACTTCAGTTGCACACAGGAATGAATATGGATTCATTCATCCTGCATGTCTAAAAGAGTCGACCTGTTGCCTTCTAGAAGGCTGGAGTATGAGCTTGCTCTAAGGTCATTGCAAGCTCAGTGAATACACACTAACCTAAACGAAGGATTTAAAAGCTATATGTTGAGAGTAAAATGCTGATTAATCTAAATGCAAATGAAAATGCAGGTTGTTGTTAATCAAAGCTAGTTAGGATTCACTTTTAGAGCACCAAATTGAAATGTTTAATATTCAGTTTTAAACCCAAATGGAAAGTGTGCTCTAATTTAAGTTTGTATGGTTGAAGTAAATTAACAACAATTAAAGCTAAATGAGAAAATGCAAGAAAGCTAAATTGCAAAATGCAGTATAATAACTTTAATAAAAATTAGGATCCTTTGTGAAGGAAAAGAGTTTCTCTTTTATATAAATCTCTCTCGAATCGACAGTCAAGATCGAACAAAAATAGTGGCTCTGATTCAATTGAAAAATCACAATCCATGTGCAAGTGGTTCGATTGGTCGAGAGTCAGCTGACTGAACTAACTGATCAGTTGTTTTGGAAACTTCCATATTCAGTTTTCAGTTAACTGAAATGTTTCCAAAATGATAAATAGATGAGAATCAGTTAACTGAGTGGAAATGGATTGTTTCCCAAAATGATAAAGCAATTAACTGGATTTAATGATGTCATATGCATTTTTAATAAATTAATTGATTTTGAATGCACATTTATGTTTTTTATAATTAATTTAATTCCTTTTTTATTTAATTGACAAATTTGTAATTTTTATTTAATTAATATGTCGCAATATCAATTAAATAATTAACATAAGATATATTTCCCAATGTAATGTGATTTTAGGAATTAATTAATTAATCAAGTAAGATGATCGATTAGGACCTAGGGTTTAGGTCAGATTAGTTCAAATTCAATGAATTGCCTGCTTGATTTAGGACTTAGAATAATCAAGATTAAGGTTTCTTGATTAATTGTTGAGATTGGGGGTCTAGACTTTAGGTAACCATTTTAGGTGATTACATTTGCCCCTATTTGAATTGATGTGCGATCAACGCATTGATTCAAAGACTTGTTAGCGAGAAGACCCAGAATAGTTTGATTTGAAGCGATGAAACCATTCTTTTGAAGAAGAAGACCGACTTCGAGCTTGATTGGATGAAGATCGATCAAAATATATAAAATAGAATGCTTAGTTTGATTTGAAGCGATGAAACTGAACATCTATCAGGAAATCTTAAACCTTTTTGATTGGTTTGAATGAATAACCAATTTGATTTGAAGTGATGAAACTGATTATCGTTAAGGCAAGAAAATTGACTTGATTTGAAGTGATGAAACCGATTTGATCAATGTATCTGGTTTCAATAATGAATAGCCCATATAAGACCGATCTTGTCTAGTTTTGAGTGTATTCACCACTGTATAAGACCATTGATTAGGTTGCCTTTGATTTAAGATGATCTCAACTTGATTTGATGTGATGAAGCTGAGATGCCCCAAGCAATGGGGTTTTGATTGAGGATATAATCACTGGAATGTTGATGTCATGATCCTTCCCCCTCAAGAGAGAAATTGAAATATGGATAGGTGCCCTAGTAATGAGAAGCAATTTGATTGATTAGACAATTTAGGAAGAAACTGATCTGATTAGAAAGAGGTCCCACGTAGTTAGGACAAAATCTGTACTTGATGAGAGGTCATGTTTGACCGAGATTGACCAAAAGTAAGATACGTGGATTGATTAGAAGAAAAGCATGAGAGATTTCTATTGGTTGTGCAAGCGGTCAGTTTCAGATTTCAATTTTGATCATGAAAATAGAATCAAGACAGTTGATTCATCAAGGGGTGTCATGACCACTTGACGATGACAAGATTGATCGATTAGAATCTCAGATCCTTCACATTGGATAGAGATAAAGTTATTATGTTGATTTCATCATTATGCAGATGCAAGACTAACATGAATGCAACCTAAGGTGTAGTCACTGAGCTTTAGCTTTGGAATTTTTCATCATTGAGCATTTTTGGAACATCGGAGTCGATACAATCCTTACTGGTGCCACTGTGACCATAAGAATATGAATATGAATTTCATCGGATAAGATATGGGAAACTAACATAAGCATCGAGGCATAATAGCCAAGATGACCTGAACATTGTTTCCAGTTGATGTTGCAAGAGTACACCAGTATCGAGGCATCCAAAGCCAAGATAACCATGAGTGCGATCTTACGTAAACAAGTAGAGCAATAAAAATCAAGGAGATAGTTTCGACCTCACCTTGGCATACAAATAAACATGATCGAGGGATGTGAGTCTTTTCTGCCTTAATGCAGAAGCTCTTACCACATACACCCAGTTTATTTGACATTGCTAGATCATCAGGACCGCACCAACCAGCAGTATACAAAGAAAATATTAGCGAAATCAATGAGAACAGATAACATACGAATAGAAGTTCAGTATACTTCAGCCAGTTTCAAAGTTTTTGGATGTGTTTATGTATGAGGTGTTGAGAAACACTGTTGTGCTTGTGAGTACGATGTGTTTGATTGCTATCGATCTATTGTTTACATTTGCGATATCCAATGTGTGTTAAGAAACATAGATGTGTCCAAAGATAGTGTTAAGAAATACTATTGATTAGGGTGTTGAGAAACACTTGTTTGCATCAGTAGCGAGTTGTCCTTCAGAAATGACAAGATTACTGACTCTAGTGTAATCCAAAGATGTGATTCAATTTGGGGACCCATGCCCCTAGTAGAAAATGACAATGACTGACTTGACTCATATTGCGAGGAAAAATCTGATTTGATTGCCCCCAGGTTATGACTCTAGATCGGTTTCAAGCCAGGAGGGTTCTCAGAAGAACTAGAGTGTCACGAAAGTGACTAAAAGACATGTACAAACTGAAGAAAAGGATTGATGCAAATATTGAGCATTGATAGATGGAGCACTGAGTACAAGAGGTGCCTGTTTACCAAGTTTTCACCTACTTGGCAGAGATTTTTTTTTTCTACCATGGCGCCTGTTTACCAGGTTTTCACCAAGGCACTTTTTTTTCTTTTTCAAATTTTTTTGGTATTTTTCCATTTTTTTTATTTTTTTGATTGATGCATCAAGGTGCCTATTGCTAGGTTTTCACCAAGATGATCATTTTTTTCAGGACTTTTTCCAATTTTTAGATTTTTTTAGGACATTACTATGTACATGGTGTTGATCACTGAGAATGCCTTAGGTGTAGAAATTCTTCAGATGGAGAGTGTTGATGGGCTCTCGAAGCAGTTCTCCTTCAGGTGTGGAGAGTCGATAGGCTCTGGAGCTGAATGTTGCAGTAATGATATAAGGACCTAGCCAGTTGGGTTCAAACTTCCCCTTCTGCTCTTTATGTGACTGATTATAGGGATTTTCTCTCAACACAAGGTCTCCCACTTGAAGTTCTCTAGGTCTGACTTTCTTGTTGTATCCTCTTGACATTCTTTTTTTATAAGCTCTGAGGTGATCAAAGGCCACTTTCCAATGTTCATCCAGTAGCTCTAGTTCTTGGAGTCTCAAAACTCTGTACTCTTCATCTCGTACAAGTCTGCGCAAAGAAACCCTAAGAGATGGGATTTCTACCTCTAGGGGTAAGACTACTTCTGCCCCATATACCAGTGCAAATGGGGTTTCCCCTGTAGGTGTTCAGATGCTCGTTCGGTAAGCCCATAATGTAGGATTGATTTGTAGGTGCCAATCCCTTCCAGACTTGTCACCTGTATGATGTAAGATTTTCAACAAATTTTTATTTGAGGCCTCAGCTTGTCCATTACCTTGTGGGTAATAGATAGAAGAATAGTGTTGTGTGATTTTGAATTTTTCACACAACTCATCCATGGTGTTGTTGTTAAATTGACCTCCATTGTCAGTGATGATGGAGGAAGGTATTCCATAGCGACAAATGATGTAGTTCAGAATGAACAATGAGACCTATTGTCCTGTCTCTTTAATGAGTGGCATCACCTCAACCCACTTGGTAAAATACTCAATAGCTGTAATAATGAACTTGTGTCCATTAGAAGATGAGGGTTGAATCTGCCCATTGAGATCAAATGCCCATTGTTGAAAGGGCCAGTGTGTTACAAAAGGAAATTGCTCCCTTGCTGGAGCGTGTATAAGATTGTCATGCAGCTGACATTTCTTACAAGTTTTTGTGAACTTGATAGCTTCTTTCTCCATATCTGGCCAATAATACCCCACTCTAAGTAGCTTTCGGGCCAGAGTCAGACTATTAGAACGAGAGCAACAGATTCCTTTGTGGACTTCAGACAATGCATGTTTGGACTCTTATTTTTCTAGACACCTAAGCAAAGTACCATCTAATCCTCACCTATACAAATCATTGGCCATAAGAACATATCATGAGGCATTGCGGATGAGGTGTCATTTTTCATTTCTAGTTAGTCCATTAGGAATGACCTGATGGCACAGGTAAGAGTAAACATGGGGATAACAAGAGGATTCTTGTTCAATGACCGAACATACCATTTGGAAGATAGGGGAGTTGTAGGAAGGGAAATGGATTTCTTCCACCAAGAACTCATAGCATAAATTGTCCTCTTGTTGTTGCGAGGAAGCTAGTGTAGCCATGGCATTAGCTTCTCTGTTATGTAGTCTTGGGACTTGTCAAAATGTGATGTAAGTGAAATATTTCTTAAAGTCACCAACCATTCATTTATAAGGCATGAGTTTTTCATCCTTAGTCTGGTATACATCATTGATTTGGTTGATTACAAGTTGAGACTCACCATGGACATGTAACTCAGAAACATTCCATTCAAGAGCCAGTTTGATTCCATTTACTAGTGCTTCATATTATGTTATGTTGTTAGTACAAGGAAACATGAACTTGTACACCTTTGGAATGGAATAGTTTTGAGGAGTCAGAAACAAAATCCCTACACCTGAACCTTGTTGTGTGAAGGATCCATCGAAGAACATTTTCCAGTATCTGTGAGTGATGTGAAAAATAGATCCATCTGGGAACTCAGCATTGATTGGTTCATTGTCATGTAGTGGAGTATCAGCCAGTTGATCTGCAATTTCTTTCCCTTTGATTGCTTTACGCTCAATATGTTCTATGTCAAATTCACTAAGAAGCATAACCCATTTATCCAATCTTCCAGTGAGGGTAGCTTTACTTAGGAGATACTTCAAAGAGTCAATTTTAGCCACCAGTTTGACTGAGTGAGCCAACATGTAGTGACACAGTTTCTGAGATGCAAAGACTGCTGTTAGGCATGCTTTCTTGATCATAGAGTAATTCATCTCATAGGACACCAATGTTCTACTGATATAGTATATAGCACATTCTTTCTTGTCTTCATCTTCTTGCGCTAGCAGTTCCCCCAGCGACGTTGAGGTAGCTGAAATGTACATAATCAATGGTTTTCCTTATTGAGGTGGAATGAGTAATGGCAGGTTAGCCAGGTATGTTTTGATTTGAGTGAAACTCTTGTCACATTCTTCACTCCATTGATTAGTAATGCCCTTGTGCAGAGTCTTGGTAAATGGTTGTGCTATGTCAGAAAACTGTGAGATGAACCTTCTAATAGACTGGATTCTCCCTTGGAGTGTTCTCATTTAACTTATGTTCTTAGGAGGTGGAATTTCCAGTATCGCTCGTACCTTTTTAGGATCGACTTCTATGCCTTTAGCTAAGGTAATGTAACCCAATAGCTTGCCAGAGGTAACACCGAATGCACATTTCTTAGGATTCATCTGTAATTTAAACTTTTCCATTCTATCCATGATTGGGCCTAAATCTTGTAGGTGCAAAGATCATTTCTTTGATTTAGCAAGGGTATCATCCACATAGTCTTCCATGGTTTTGTGCATCATATCGTGGAAGATAGTTGTTACTGCCCTCTGATAGGTAGCTCCTGCATTTTTCAAATCGAAAGGCATGACATTCCAACAGAATGTTCCCCATGCACATGTGAAGGTAGTCTTTTCTTGATCCTCTAGAGCAATCTTGATTCGATTATACCACGAGAAACCATCCACGAGAGAATACATTTCATACCCAACAGTCATGTCTACAATCATGTCAATGTTAGGCAAAGGAAAGTCATCCTTTGGACATGATTTGTTGAGATCCCTAAAATCAGTATAGACTTTGATGGATTTTTCTGGCTTTGATACTGGTACAATGTTGGATATCCATTCTGCATAATCAATAGCTTGGACGAATCTAGCTTTGAGTAACTTTTCTATTTCAGCCTTGATAAGTAATGCTCATGAGGGTGCATTTTTCTGAGTTTTTGTCTTACTGGTTTTACTCCAGGAGTGATTGAGAGATGATGCATGATAAGGTCTGGATCTAAACCAGGCATATATGAATATGTCCATGCAAAATTTATCTTCTTCTCTTTAACAAAGTCTGTGAATTCCTTGAGCTCATCTGCAGACAAAGATTTAGCTACATGAATGATGTATGTATGTTCCTCTTTACCAATATTCAATGGTTGAGATGGCTCTATGAGCACTAATGATCATTCCTGTAAATGACTAGGCAAGACATCAAGCATCCCATCCTCAAGTGCCTCAAAGAGGTTTTCTCCTTTGGATACGTCTTTTCTTTTTACTATTTTGGGTTCTGAAACCGCCACAATGTGGTTTTCACCTTCAGACCCTTTTATTTTTCTCATTTTTATTTTATAACTGAGATACTTGATGTCCGCTTTAGTCATTCTCACACTAGGTTCACTGGTGGAAGAAGTGGCAGGTTCAGCGGCGTTAAGATAGCAGGCTAAAGCATAGTCATTGGGAAATGTAGGCATTTTAGCAGGTTGTCCTTGTAAGGACTAAGCAATGAGTTTAGGATGCATTAGCAGCAAAGGTTCAATAGGTTCAAGGGCGTTCATGGTATGTTCATCGTAGATGACAACTGTTAAGTAGAGTCCTAGACCTGAACCTTGTATAGATGTGTTCAAATCAGAAAGAGCCCTAATGACATCATCGAAGCCCATGTCAAAAATAGGAGGTCCTAATTCATCCAACCTAACCTCTAAGCCTTCACCTACTTCAGGCGTGGGTACATATTGCTGAACTGTATCCATCTCTATGTCTAAAGTGTCTTCTAAAAGACTATCAAACTCATACTCATGGGAGTCTGTTTCATCATTAGGTTTCATATCAAGAACATGAGTGAAATCCACTCTTTTCCCCCAATTTGGATGAGTTATACCTAAAAACTCTGCTATGGTTAGACTCCTTTCTTCTGTATCTTGGTCTTGTTTAGAGGTAGTAGTCTCTGACTAATTAGAAGTTATTGGTGATTCCTCTAGAATACGCTCTTTAGTAGCGTTGACCTATGGTGTATCTTCGTCAAAGAGAAGAGCCAAAATATTGGGAGGAATGGGGGAAGGATACACATCCTTGTCATCAGAATCATCTGAATCATCCCAGTTGCCAATGGGTATGTCAGTGCTTTCTACTATTGCGTTCTGCTCTTCATGAACCTGATGTCCCTTTCCTTTATCTAGGTGATTCTTTACTCTTTGTTCTTTCTTGGATAAGAACCCTAGACCAGTTGTGTCTCTAAGTCATCTGTAATCAACAAAGAGGTTCATTAAGTCCATTTTGATTAGGTCCAATGGGTGCTTTACCCAAATAACCCATTTTACAAGCCACTTTATACCCCACACCAAATGTTTTTGGGGGTATTACACGTTGTTTGACTTCATTATCTTCGGGTTCCTTATATAACCAAGCCAGAATAGCTCTTTCCTCCTGTTCATCTTCTAATGATGTGTTGGCTTTAATGAAGGTCTCATCATAGATTTCTTGGGGTACTGTTGGTTTCATTTCTTTTGACAATTTCCCATAAGACCGAGGTGATCTAGGAAGAGAGGTGAGTAACAATATGGGTTCCACTGTGTATCCACCCATACCCATGTCCTTTATCTTAAGTTTCTTTTCCATTTCCTTCAATAAATGTGTAGCTGATTTAGAGTTGGATGCCTCACTATTGTGCGGGACAAGGGTATCCGCTGCTTGTCTTAACGTGTTACAGGCATAACTAGTGTCTACAGGAACAATGATTTCTACACCATTGAATGGGAATTTGATGCACTGATGGAACGTTCATGGCACTTCCTGCATCTCATGGATCTAGGGTCTTCCCAATAGAATGTTGTAGGCTAGTGGGAGATCCATAACTTGGAAGGTAACATCCCTCTCAACAGGACCTATTCGGATTGGTAAAGTTACGAGACCTTTAGAAGATCTTTCTTGTTCATCATACACCTTGATAGTGATTTTCTTTTTAGGATCAATGATGATCTTTGAAAAGCCTAGTTTCTTGATTAACCTGTATGTGCATATATTCAACCCTGCACTTCCATCTATCAAGACCCATTTGACGCGGTGTTTATGGATCAGGACTTCAACATGAAAGGGGAGATTATGCGGATGACTTAAAGAGTTGTCATCTTCTTTTGAGAATGATAGGTAATGTGGCGAGGTCAAGTGACCCACCATGGATTGAAACTGATCCAGATCCAAGTCCTTAGAGACATTGGTAGTTGATAGCATTTTATCTAGGACTTCTCTATGAGATGGAGAGAGTTTGAGAAATTCAAAGATGGAAATTTGGGCACAGGTTCTCTGCAATTGCTCAACGACGCTATAGTCCATAGTATTGGATGAAGTCAGTTGTTTGGACTATGAGACTTTAGGGGTACCCACAACGGTTTGTTTTCTAAGAGGTACCTAGGATTTGGATACTGATGGTTTATTGGAAGATGATGAAGGGTTGGAAGATCTAGAACCCCCTAGGATGACTTTTGCTTATGCTCGAGTCACTGCGTTGGTCGATTGAGACTCTTTCTCTTTCTACTTGATGATGATGACATTGCAATATTTAGAATGAGACGGCTCAAGCATGTTGATGATGTTGTTGTCATCATTAGAATAAGTGTGATTGATTTGAGCACCTTTCTTAGAAGTTTCTCCTTTGTGATGTTTCGGGAAAGCATCTTTGAATGCCTTATGATCAACATTCTTGTTGTGATTATCAAGCACAATTATTTCGTTATCAATGAGATCTTGGATCTCATGTTTGAGTCTCATGCAATTTTCTATTGGGTGTCCTTTGTTTCTATGGAATTGACAGAAATCATTGTCTCTCCACCATTTAGGTTTGATTTCTGGATCATATGGTTTGGAGTTATCTGGCAACGTGATCAGCTTGTTTTCCAGTAGAGTTTTAAGTGCAGATTCATAGGACTCACCTAAAGAGTCAAAGTCTCATTTATGTTTAATCCATGGTTTGTCTTTCAACAAACCGCTGGTCCCTTTAGAAGATGATGATTTAGTGGTATTTTTAGCAGTTTTTAGGGCCTTGGAACCACTTGTCAAATTGAAGACTGCTGGTTTTGACTAGGGAGCAGAGTAATCAACTAATCTGTCATTTACCACATGCTTGTTTTTGTTCCAATATTTAGATTTGTCTTTGGAATTGGAACCAAAATTGTTTTCTTTGTAGAGGGTAATGTCACCCTTTTTAACAAGCTCACACAAGAGTAGAATCAAGAAGTGGCTAGACAAGTGAAGGAGCTATTGGACAAAGGACTAATCAAGAAGAGCATCAGTCCATGTGTTGTACATGTGGTCTTGGCATCCAAGAAAGGTGGTAAGTGGAGACTTTGCATTGAATCTAGGGATATCAATAGAATTACTATTAGATACAGATTCCCTATACCTAGAATTGAAGATTTGATGGACTATCTTGGAGGGGCCAAGTATTTCACTAAGTTGGATCTCAAAAGTGGGTACCACCAGATTAGAATAAAATATGGGGATTGTTGCCAGTCTTTAAAATTTATAAATCTTTTCGAAGGTAACAATTTTTCCTTTGTAAAGTTGTAAAGTTGTAAATTGTAAATTGAACCTTGAACCTTGTACTAGAATTTTTTCGGTACAAAGTTCAAAGTTCAAAATATTTTCTAATACACGCGTCTTAGTAAAGTGGCTTCTTGTTAAAGCTTATCCCTTTTGGCATCGCGGTTGCGTGTTATTATGCAGGTTGTAAATTGAATTTTGAACTCCATACCTCTTTCCACAAAGTTCAAATCTTAATATGCACTTTTACGATTTTGTCAAGATTTTTCTGCGGTGGTGTTTTTGTGGGTCGCATTTTCCAAAGTCTGTCATAAATATCCTAGGACCCACCATTGTTGTAACATGCATGAATAAATTTAAACCTTTTTGAATCCTATACTTTGAACTCATGTTATAGTTCAAGGTCCAGATTTCAAGAAGTGATAATGAACGAGTAAGAGGCCGCGTGCGAAAATTTATATGTTGACGCCGAAATGATTGATGAGACTCAAGGAATGATTGCCAGCTCAGTTCAACATTTTTCTTTCCCAATTTGGAGTGTGAGAAGCAACTCATTTTTAGTTATTGCGATGGTAAAATTTATGGCGTGGCCATCATGTCAAGTTATTGGAGATCGAAGCAAAGTGTGTATATTTATTTTTCCTCTCCTTATGCTTTTTCATTCTGTTTCATTAATTTCTGGAAGCATCTTGGAGCAGCGAGGTAATTTTTAAGAAGGCAGGAAAACGGTGAGTTTCATAGTAACCTTGGCCTTGTTTTCCTTTAAGTTTCTCTGTTTTAAAAGTAAAGAGCTGTGTCTGTGAGTTCCTGCAAGTTTTTGTTTCAATATGTCTTCTTCTGGAGTAAAATTCACAAAGGAAAATAAATTTTCCCCAATCAGTAGTTGTTTACCTGAGATGAGAGACACGACGATAATGGATGATGATATTGAGGAAATTGTACAGAGGTTAAGGAAAATAGTTGAGGAGGCTATCTGTGTCAAGATTGTACAAAGTGGTTTGCTTGAGGCAGCTGGTTTTCCTAAGGTAGTCTCATGCCCAGAGCTCGTGGTAGAATGCCGCAACAGATACAACCAAGCCGAGAGATGCATTAACACAGAAAGTGGAGAAGTCTTAGTAAATGTTGATAGGCAAGTGATAATAGCTACATTTAAAATTCCACAAGCTGAGGTTTACGAAGATTGGAGTATTAGTAAAGCTGTAGTGGACTCTGAGCGAAACCAAAAAGAGTATAGGAACAATATAGCAAGAGATTGGCTGTTAGACCTAGTGAGAGGGGGTTCCCATCTACCTAGAACACCTAAAAAAGATCTCCTGTTTAGGGAGGTAAGGGATATAACAGTTATGTTGAATAGAGTCAAGGGTAATCCTGTAGACACCAACTAGGAAGATTGGATGTATGTTTTTGTACAAGCTATTCTAGATGTTGATAATGCTATAGATTGGGCAGAGATTATATCTGAATAGTTGCATGAAGCCTTGTCAAAACCAGCCCAAACTTCAAATTTCTATATGTCCTCTTATCTTTTTTACATCCTTGCTATGTGTAGAATTTGGGACGGTCTGCCACATGAGGAGTGGAATAGCAGTATGACCATCTATGAATACCATCCCCTGCTACAAAAAAGAAGAAGTCCTGTAGGTTTTAAGAAGATACATGATACCTTCATGGCCAAGTTAATTTTTGAACTAAAAGGAAAACCTAACTGCAGAATATCAGAAGAAGCCTTAAAACTTGTGAAGCTTTATGGTAGTTTCTATATCCAGTTTCCTACTTTTAGCTATTTAAGGGTGGGGTGTTTCAGTGATACTCCCTTAAGACTTCCCTGATATTGTCTGGACAAGCATATTCTGCTTGAGGTAGGGAGACAAATGCTGATGGTGGAGAAGAAATATCAGGTTAAGTGGGGCGTGGGTGCCTTTTTCCCATTAGAACTGGGGTATTACAGATTCAGGTTAATGTATGACTTTGCCTTTTTGACAAATGAGTTGAAAGAGATGAATTTCCAGCCATACTAGGCAAGAAACTATTTTGACAACAAGGGCTTTGTAGAGAGCCATTTCAGAATTGATGCTACATTCCTTCACCAACCAGAATTAGAAGACTTTTGGGAAGACTGTATGGATGAAATGGAAATTACAAAAAGGATGCATTCCAGATTTTCTCTTAAACAAATTATGTCTTTAAGGCTCCCTTTTAGCATTAAAAACATAAAATATGAAGATGAAGATACAG
>MU224527.1:1292951-1387309 GCA_018584345.1 Thuja plicata | reverse complement strand
ATCAGTTGATATTTATATAACAGATAATAGTATCTTCCTTGGATCAGTTGGTCTAATTATTTATTGGATATTGGTTTCAGTTGGAATTGATATCTTACAGCTATGATCTGTTGATGTGTTTCAAGATCAATTATCTATTCTTCAACTTTATTTCAGCATATGTCAAATCGATCTTTTGGAGATATTTTCTTTCACAATCTTAGTCAGTCGGCTTAGATAAAGTGTGGATTTTTCTCAGAATATAAATATTCTTATAATCATTTTGTATGTTGAACTGAAAAACCTTTCATACTTTCAGGATAAAAGTATATTTTCCTTTCTGCTAGTCATTCTTTTCAAATAAATGATTTATCAAGATTGATCTTTATATAAGGTAGTTGCTCCTTTGATTGTAGAGAGTTTAGTCGTGATTGACTAACTCAACTGTTGTATTGGTTTTTCCTTCTTTTGGGCAAGAGTGTTTGAGTGTTTTAGTAATTTTAGTAAGAAGGAAAATCTATATGCTAACAGATTTTTGGCGACTCTACTGGGGAAAGACCAGACATAAGTCTTGAAGTTTATAGTTATGGTTTTAGCTGCCACTAGAATACCAGTTCAAGAAGAAATCCCTCCTATTTTGCAACCAAATTTATTCTTTCTAGATACTCAAGAGGATATAATTGCAGACTTAAACACCTTGGCTTGGAACACCAGAACAAGTAATCAAAAATACCAGCTAGCTCGTGTTGTTCTGGAAGAGGAGGAAGAAATAGGTGAGTGGTTGAGAGGACTTCCTATTGCTCAAGAAGCCACTGTGGTGGATAGGGTTGTCCAAAGACCATAAAACACCTGTCATACTAGATTCTAGACCATATACCCGATCCCAAAGAAGAGAAGGTATTTTTGATAGTTTTTATCAAGAAATACAAAACCTTCACTTCTCAAATACTCATAATCTGAAAAGAAAGTCAAAAAGTAGACCACCTTCGCCACCCAAATTTACTCCTACTACATATTCACATTCCTCAGATTGGCAAGCATTGACTCTTTCAGGAATTCAAGCTCCACCCATTATTACTATTTTCCCAAGTTCAATAATGGCACAACCATGGGGGGCAGCAGTTGGCCCTTTGAATCTAGGAGGGAATCATCCTTTACCAAAAGGGGCTAGAGATATCTTGCCTAAGTTTTATGGAAATGGAAAAATCTCTATAGAAGATCATTTGAATGCTTTCAACACTGCCTGTGGGATATTAGCTATTCAACATGAAGATGTAGCAGTGAGGTTATTTGTGCAATCCCTTGCAAAATCAACAGCTGACTGGTTTTATCATCTACCAAATGGTCATATCACTAATTGGGATTCCATGAAGACAGATTTCGAAGAATGCTTCAAATCAGCTGAAGATGAACATTCACTTTTGCTTCATTTATCTCAATTAAAGAAAGATATGCATGAACCCATGAGGGAGTTTGTGGAAAAGTTTAATAAAATTCTCTATCAAATACCCACTGCTAAAAGAGCTAATGAAGAAAACCAAAAGGGTTTCTTTGTAAATGCAATGCCACCTAACATAAGTTATCAATTGAGGAGAGACAGAGTTTCTGACTTAGCTATAGCCCAGCGCTTAGCAGTAGAACTTGAGGATGATTTAATAACAGCTGGAAAGTGGAAAAGAGAAGTGCAAACATCAGCTAATCAAGCATCCACCTCTGGCTTAGCTGATCCGGCAGTGCAAAGGCTATTTAATGACATGATTGCTCTTAAAAAGCAATTACCCAGGTCTGCCCCTGCCCCTTATCAAGATATTCCTCGTAGATATCCAAACCAGGGAACAGGAAGTTATGGTAAACAGTCAAATGCTCTACCACATCAACAGAGACTTTAGATTGAGCCTGTTCTTGTTAAAACAACATGTGCATCTTTCATGTAATAGATGAGCATGATGGTGATACTTGCCCCGAGATGGTATGATACAAACAACTTAAAGCTAATAAAGAGACCATCGAAGAAATACTTGTCAATGAAGAAAACTCTAGAGGACCTGGCGACTCCGTAAGTTACTATCTTGAATATGAGTCTGATTTAGACCGAGGTGGTAACATTCTTACAAATCTGGAGGAACCTTCTTGTTCAATGCTTACCAGAGGTCAGCAAGGTGGCAAGAGCAATAACCGTTTCTCATCTCCATTTCAAAATAAGAAAGATAAAGAGCTAGTAAATCAATCTAGTTGCACAAAAGGAACATCAACAGAAGTTAAATTTTTTAAAAGGTTAGATCTTGAACCTTCTTTTGATTTTATTGATTTTTGTAAATCCTCTAAAATTCAAATATCTCCTGCTGAATATTTAAAACTGAATCCTGATGAATTAGATAAGTTTGTGTATTATGTCAAGGGTTCTCCATCTAGTCAGACAAATAATGTATCTATTGATGAAGCCCCTGAAGATCCTAAACTAAGTCCAGATGAAGTTAGTGAGCCTACTGTCAATTTAGAATCCTCAAAACTAGCTTATGTAATGGAAAAACTTGAACCTTTTTATGTGTCATTGTTTATTCATGGTCACAAACTTAGTAACTATATCATAGACTCTGGAGCCTCAGATAATATCATGCCCTCCACAGTAGCAAAAGCCCTCGATTTACCTTTAACAAAAAGCTTCGGCAAATGCTATTCTATGGATTCAAAATAGGTTCTATTGCTCAGACAAATTAAAGATGCCCAAGTTTCTTTAGCAGCCTTCCCTGATAAGAGATTAAAAATAACTATCCTGGTGGCTGATATACCAGCTAGTTATGGTATGCTTTTAAGCAGAACTTTTTGCAGAGACTTGGGGGGTGAAATCAAATTAGATATGTCCCAAGCTGTCATCCCTATTGGAAAATAGAAGGTCACCTTGCAACTTGAAGCTAATTCCAAATTTACTGTTATGCCTTCTGAGGATCCCAGGTCCCACTTTTTGTACCAAGAAACAGATTTTGCCAATTACATAATCATGTCAGGAGATGAGGTTTCAGATGAAAGAAGTTTGGATAGTGAAGAGATTTGGACTCTAGAATTCGATGGAAGCTGTTCATTGGCTGGTTCGGGTGCTAGAGTGGTCCTGATATCTCTGACAGAAGAAAAATTTCCTTTCACTTTCAAACTAGAGTTTGACAATACAAATAATACAACAGAGTATGAAGCATTGCTGCTTGGAATCTAGGAAGCAAAAAAGAAAGGTATTAAATTGTTAAAAGCAAAGGGAGATGCAAAGTTGACTGTAAAACAAGTGAGAGGAAGGTATGCAGTAAGAAATGAAAGGATGAAGCATTATCGAAATAGGTTTTGGGATGAAATTGAAGGATTCAAAGCTTTTTCAATCGAATCAATGCCTAGAGAATTGAATTCTAGAGCAGATGCCTTAGCTGGTTCTGCATCACTGTTGATTCCTCATCCTGACTTTGATAGTGATCATTATACTATTGAGCTTGTGCATCGACCAAATTTTCCTGATAATGCTAAGTCTTGGCAAGTTTTCAGTGATGATGCTCATGTATTGACATTCCTGCAAGGTATTGAGAAGTTTTCATTTGTATTCTTCGAAGGGTCAGAGTTCAAGTGCCAAGAGTTTTGTGCCGATGAAGAAGTAGAAGTGGGCGAAGATATTATTTAGCTAGAGGGTAATCATATTCCCAAAGGCCTTGTGACCACAAAGAGCTTGTTTGACCGTAGAGATTGTTTTATAGGTCAAGTCGATTGCCCAACTGAAGGATCATCCAGTGACTGAGAAAATAAATATAGGGAGTAGTGAAAATCCTAAATTTGTGAATTTGGGTACATGTTGTAACCCTGATGAGAAAATGAGGTTCAAAAAACTACTGCTAGAATATAGGGATGTATTTGCTTGGTCATATGAAGATTTGAAAGACTTCAGGAAGGGGCGGTTCCAACATCACATTCCTCTGAAACCAGGCGCAAAACCTTTTAAGCAGAAATTGAGGAATTATAATCTGAGAGTGGCCGATGCAATTTTCAGAGAGGTAGATAAAATGCTCAAGGCCCGGATTATTTATCCAATTCATCATTCTACCTGGGTAGAAAACATAGTCCCGGTTCGCAAGAAAAATGTAGAAATCAAAAACTGTGTGGATTTTAGGAACCTAAATCAATCTAGCCTGAAGGATAATTTTGCTCTTCCTAATATGGATCATATTCTACAGATGGTGGCTGGTTTTGAGATGATGTCTATGCTGGACGGATTCTCAGGCTATAATCAAATTAGTGTGGCCTCAAAGGATCAACACAAGACAACATTCACCACTCCTTGGGGCACATTTGCATATAATCGAATGCCTTTCGATTTGATTAATGCAGGCGCAACTTTTTAGCATGCCATGAATTCCTCCTTTGCCCATTTAATGAATAAAGTGATTGTGGTGTACCTTGATGATTTGACCATTTTCTCCCGACGAAGAAAGAAACATTCTAAAGATTTGAGACTTGTCCTACAAGAATGCAGAGATCAAGGAATCTCACTCAACCCGAAAAAGTCAATTTTTTGTGTAACTGGGGGAAAGCTTTTGGGTCACATAGTGTCAAAAGAGGGAATTACAATTGATCTAGAGAGAGTGTGAGCAATCCAACAATTATGTTTACATTCTAACAGAAGTGGGATAAGATCTTTCTTTGGCCAGGTTAACTTTTTGAGAAGATTCATACCAGATTTTTCATAAGTAACTAGACCTATGGTAAATTTACTCAGTGAGAAATAGACTTTCAGATGGAGTGAAGAGGCCAAGAAGTCTTTGATGAAGTTAAAAATGCAATTGCCCAAGCATCGGTTCTCTGTCATCCAGATTTTCAGAAGGATTTTATTATACATTGTTATGCCTCTGAACATACCATGTCAGGTGTCTTGCTACAAAAGAATGAAAATGGTGAAGAAAGTACCGTCTCTTTTATGAGTATACCCCTAAAGAAGCATGAGTTAAAGTACTCACTTACCAAAAAATAGGATTTTGCAGTGGTCAAGGATGTCAAACAACTCAGGTACTACATTCTTAATTCCCATTCCACCGTTTATGTTCCAAATTCTGCAGTTAAAAGTATTCTAACTCAGCAAGAAGTATCCATAAACAATAGGGCCAATTGGGTAGCCAAGGTACAAAAATTTGATTTGGAGATCAAACCCACCAAATTGGTCAGAGGACAGGGTCTATGTAAACTAATTGCAGAAAATGAAACAAAGTTTGATGATGATATTCCTCTGTCCCTTTTTACTGGGCTAAAAGATGCTTGGTTCACAGACATTGCATACTACCTTACCTATGGAGAATGTCCTGATCGCTTAACAACAAGAGAGCAGAGAAATTTAAAGCTTAAGGCAGCTAAATATGTCATAGTTGATGATATATTATATAAAAAGGGCTTAGATGGGATGTTTCTCGGGTGCGTAGATGAAGATCAGCAAAAGAGGTTGCTCAAGTCTTTTCACAATGAGGCTTGCGGTGGACATTTCTCATCTACAATAACAACCTTCAAAATATTAAGAAACTACTACTATTGGCCTGGGATGTTCAAAGATGCATACAAATGGGTGGCGCAGTGTGAGAAATGTAAGTTGTTTTCTAGGAAACCACACCTAGCAGCTTTACCTTTACGTCCAGTTGTCATTGAAGAGCCTTTCAAATAGTGGGGTCTAGATTTCATAGGGCCAATAAATCCTCCATCAGGCACAGGTCATACCCATATTTTAACAGCCACAGACTATTTTACAAAATGGGTAAAGGCCATAACAGTGAGAAAAACCACCTCAGAAGTGGTCTTCTCTTTCTTAAAAGAAAACATTTTGGTCAGATTTGGAGTGCCTGCGAAGATTGTAGCTGACAATGCACAAAAATTCTCCTCACAAGAAATGCAGATTTTCTATTATGATAATGGGATTCAACTCTCACATTCATCTAATTATTTCCCATAGGGAAACGAGCAAGCTGAGTCCACTAATAAAAATTTGATTAATATCATGAAAAAGCTAGTGAGTGAAAACTCTAAGGATTGGCACAAAAGATTGTATGAGGCCCTTTGGGCCGATAGAACTTCTCCTAAGAGAGAAATAGGGATGAATCCATTTGAACTGGTCTATGGAGTAGAAGCTCAACTCTCACTACCTCTGGAGCTTGCAGCAAACAAATTACAGACAGTGGTCGAAGGTCATGTTTTTACAAATGGTATGGATAAACAAATTATGTACCTAAGTAAAATTCTTGAAGAAAGAGAAGAAATGGTGGATCATATAGCATTACATCAATCCCGGGTTAAAAATATTTTTGACAGAAGGGCCAGGCTGAGAAAGTTCACGGAAGATGACAAAGTACTACTATGGGATAAAAGGAGAGAACCTCAAGGTGCTCACAACAAATTTGAATCCCTCTGGAAAGGGCCTTTTGAAATCAATCAAGTTCTAGGACCTAATTCATTCAAGCTGAGGTATTCATATGGAACAGAAATGCCCTTGTCTTATAATGGGAAGGATCTTAAATTGTTTGAGTTGTAAATAAGTTTTGCCGTCCTTGTACATACTTTTTGTTGTGCCTTAGTTTAGTCTTTCTGCTTTCCAGTTTTTGGCCTGCTTTTGCTTTGTGGTGTGTGTTTTGCTTTAGTCTTGTGCAAAACCAGAGAACTAGAATTCATTGTTCAGTCCCTTGTAGTCCTTATCCCCAGTCGGTGCCACCTGTTGCCGATCTTTAAAATTTATAAATCTTTCCGAAGGTAACAATTTTTCCTTTGTAAAGTTGCAAATTGTAAATTGAACCTTGTACTAGAATTTTTCCGGTACAGAGTTCAAAGTTCAAAATATTTTCTAACAGATGCGTCTTAGCAAAGTGGCTTCTTGTTAAAGCTTATCCCTTTTGGCGTCACAGTCATGTGTTATTGTGTAGGGTGTAAATTGAATTTTGAACTTCGTACCTCTTTCCCATGGTACAAAGTTCAAATCTTAATATGCACTTTTATGATTTTGTCAAGATTTTTCTGCGGTGGTGTTTTTGTGTGTCGCATTTTCCAAAGTTTGTCGTAAATATCCTAGGACCCACCATTGTTGTAACGTGCATGAATAAATTTAAACCTTTTTGAATCCTATTCTTTGAAAACATGTTATAGTTCAAGGTCTGAATTTCGAGAAGTGATAATGAACGAGTAAGAGGCCGCGTACAAAAATTTATATGCTGACGCCGAAATGATTGATGAGACTCAAGGAATGATTGCCAGCTCAGTTCAATGTTTTTCTTTCCCAATTTGGAGTGTGAGAAGCAGCTCATTTACAGTTATTGCGGCGATAAAATTTATGGCGTGGCCATCATGTCAAGTTATTGGAGATTGAAGCAAAGTGTGTATATTTATTTTTCCTCTCCTTATGCTTTTTCATTTTGTTTCATTGATTTCTGGAAGCGTCTTGGAGTAGCGAGGTAATTTTTCAGAAGGCAGGAAAATGATGAGTTTCATAGTAACCTTGGCCTTGTTTTCCTTTAAGTTTCTCTGTTTTAAAAGTAAAGAGCTGTGTCTGTGAGCTCCTGCAAGTTTTTGTTTGCATATGTCTTCTTCTGGAGTAAAATTCACAAAGGAAAATAATTTTTCCCCAATCAGTAGTTGTTTACCTGAGATGAGAGACACAACGATAATGGATGATGATATTGAGGAAATTGTAAAAAGGTTAAGGAAAATAGTTGAGGAGGCTATCTGTGTCAGGATTGTACAAAGTGGTTTGCTTGAGGCAGCTGGTTTTCCTGAGGTAGTCTCGTGCCTAGAGCTCATGGTAGAATGCCGCAACAGATACAACCAAGCCGAGAGATGCATTAACACAGAAAGTGGACAAGTCTTAGTAAATGTTAATAGGCAAGTGATAATAGCTGCATTTAAAATTCCACAAGCTGAGGTTTACAGAGATTGGAGTATTAGTAAAGCTGTAGTGGACTCTGAGAAAAACAAAAAAGAGTATAGGAACAATATAGCAAGAGATTGGCTGTTAGACCCAGTGAGAGGGGGTTCCCATCTGCCCAAAACACCTAAAAAAAATCTCTTGTTTAGGGAGGTAAGGGATATAACAGTTATGTTGAATAGAGTCAAGGGTAATCCTGTAGACACCAACTAGGAAGATTAGATGTATGTTTTTGTACAAGCTATTCTAGATGTTGATAATGCTGTAGATTGGGCAGAGATTATATCTGAACAGTTGCATGAAGCCTTGTCAAAACCAGCCCAAACTTCAAATTTCTATATATCCTCTTATCTTTTTTACATCATTGCTATGTGTAGAATTTGGGACGGTCTGCCACACGAGGAGTGGAATAGCAGTATGAACATCTATGAATACCATCCCCTGCTATAGAAAAAAGAAGTCCTATAGGTTTTAAGAAGATACATGATACCTTCATGGCCAAGTTAGTTTTTGAACTAAAAGGAAAACCTAACTGCAGAATATCAGAAGAAGCCTTAAAACTTGTGAAGCTTTATGGTAGTTTCTATATCCAGTTTCCTACTTTCAGCTATTTAACGGTGGGAGGTTTCAGTGAAACTCCCTTAAGACTTCCCTGATATTGTCTGGACAAGCATATTCTGCTTGAGGTAGAGAGACAGTTGCTGATGGTGGAGAAGAAATATCAGGTTAAGCAGGGCGTGGGTGCCTTTTTCCCATTAGAACTGGGGTATTACAGATTTAGGTTAATGTATGACTTTGCCTTTTTGACAAATGAGTTGAAAGAGATGAATTTCCAGCCATACGAGGCAAGAAACTATTTTGACAGCAAGGGCTTTGTAGAGAGCCATTTCAGAATTGATGCTACATTCCTTCACCAACCAGAATTAGAAGACTTCTGGGAAGACTGTATGGATGAAATGGAAATTACAAAAAGGATGCATTCCAGATTTTCTCTTAAACAAATTATGTCTTTAAGGCTCCCTTTTAGCATTAAAAACATAAAATATGAAGATGAAGATACAGTGAGTTTAGAAGAGACGACATCAAATGCAGAAATAGTAATCAGAAGAATTGATTGGTTAGAGAATGAAGAAGATGACATAAAATCTTTAACCAAAGAAGTCTTTCAAAGGATAGATCAATGTCTCAAAGCTCAGAGGAAGAAGGTTCATGCAACTTCAACAGCAAAAAAAGGAGCCCGAGGACTCCAAAATTTGAATGTTCCCCTGTCTTGACTAATGTAGTTGAACCATTGCTTTCTGCAGGTACTTATGATCTTCCAGAAAATCATAACATTAAAGGCTCAGAGTTGGTTCCTGACGACTCTGTGAAGATTACCAGGCAAAGAAGTAAAAGGGGTGGAAAAGTGAGTCATCCTATTTATATTGAACTTGATTCTGATACTAAGAAGACTAGTGCAAAGCATTCCAAAAGATCAAAGAAAAGAAAAGTATCGAGCATGGATTCAACACTAGCAGGAGGGTGTGGAGATATAGATTCACAAGATCCCATCACTCCAAATAATCCTGGTAATACTATTTCTTTGAAAAATGCAACCCCTGTTTCCCCCAATTGGATGGAATTATCTGTTAATAAGAAAAGGAATATTGTCCCCACTTATGTTCCTGTGGGTGATTTGGTCAGCAAATATCTGGGAAAAACCCCAAGGACAAAGAAACCAAAGATAGAGTCTATGGTAGACATAGACCCAAATACTGGTCATTGGGTTGCAGAGATCTTTAAGACAAGTTCCAACAAGCCTAGTACTGAGGTCACATAAAAAGACTTCAACATGGAAAAGATTTATTTAGGAGTTTCTTCCAGGGCTACAGATTTAAAGATTTGAATTCTGCAAACAGAAAAATCAATCGCAGGGTGCTCAAAGATGTTGAGGATAAAACAAAGCTGAAGCAAGCTTTGTATGAAATGGCCAAATACATTCATCAATTACAGAACCCTGCTTCCCAGCCGTTGGCAATAGTTCCTTTGAATATGGATGTGCACTCGCCAGATAATCAGAATTTTCTCAACCAAGTGCATAAAGAAAGGTCCATATCTAAAGCCTTTTTCAATTGGATGGAAGAAGTGGGAAATAAAGTCATTAGCTTTGCTCAAAATTACGAAGAAGTCACCAACAGGTCTTCTGCTTTGGCGAATGTTGTAGAAGCTATTATAAAACTTTGGGAAATGAAAAAGGATGTCTTGGATGTGGAAGTGACCAGTCTGGAAGGAGCTTTCACTTACGGTATAGACAAATTTCTGGCTGAGAAGGTAATACCTGGAGCTGATGCCAATTCGCTATTTGTTGCTAAAGTTAACAGCCAGTGGAAATGTAACCTTTTCGATCAAGGCATCGAAGAATCTAGTCAAGTCCTTAAAGAAATCACCTGTGCTGAAGAGGAGCTTGATGGTTGTGTTGCAAATCTATATAAGCTATCAAAAGGCGAAGAAAAAAATGAAGTTGATGCTGCTGAGATGAAAGAATATTTTGTAGAAAATATTCAAAGACTAAAAGATGCGAAGGAGATGGCAACCCAGGACTGCTCAGTCATAACCGAGGTGCAATCACTGGTGACCTTGGGTGCGGAAAAGATGAAAACACTGGAAACTAAAATGTAGCAGTTACAAAGCTACAAATGCATCTGGGAGCAAAGGCTCAATTTGGGTCCTCCACCAAATTAGATGATGTTGAAGATTTTTGTGGTTAATTTCAAGGATTGGACTGCCACGCGCAAAATAGCCAATGATACTAGCAATACAGAGGCTGGGAAAAACTAGGCAGTTAATAGATTTTTGAATAGATGGTTTCCGAGTAGTTAGGCTGTTATTTCTATTTTCCTGAAATAGATTTTTAGTTATGAAACTGAAAGGCCCTGCGTGGCTATATATTAATTTTTAAATGACCTTGTAATGGTCGGTTCTCTGCTAGCATTAAACTTATAGTTTGATATTTTACTGGAAAACTTGGAGATTAATGGTCTTAATTTTGATGTGAAACACATGATATTTTATCAGTTGATATTTATATAACAGATAATAGTATCTTCCTTGGATCAGTTGGTCTAATTATTTATTGGATATTGGTTTCAGTTGGAATTGATATCTTACAGCTATGATCTGTTGATGTGTTTCAAGATTAATTATCTATTCTTCAACTTTATTTCAGCATATGTCGAATCGATCTTTTGGAGATATTTTCTTTCACAATCTTAGTCAGTCGGCTTAGATAAAGTGTGGATTTTTCTCAGAATATAAATATTCTTATAATCATTTTGTATGTTGAACTGATAAACCTTTTCATACTTTCAGGATAAAAGTATATTTTCCTTTCTGCTAGTCATTCTTTTCAAATAAATGATTTATCAAGATTGATCTTTATATAAGGTAGCTGCTCCTTTGGTCACAGAGAGTTTAGTCGTGATTGACTAACTCAACTATTGTATTGGTTTTTCCTTCTTTTGGGCAAGAGTGTTTGAGTCTTTTAGTAATTTTAGTAAGAAGGAAAATCTGTATGCTAACAGGGATGAATGGAAGACAACTTTTAAAACCACTCAAGGGTTGTATGAGTGGAGAGTTATGTGATTCGGGATTTCAAATTCCCCTAGCACATTCATGAGGCTCATGAATGAGGTGCTTAAGGATTACACTGGAAGATTTGTGGCGGTGTAACTAGATGATATACTCATCTTCAGAAAAATAGCAAAGGAACACTTGGAGATTGTACTTAAAAGGTTGCAGGAGGAGAAATTGTCTATAAATACAGAGAAGTTCAAGTTCTTCAAACAAGAACTTGTGTATTTGGGGTTTGTAGTATCTCAAGGCTCATTGAAAATTGACCCAATAAAGGTGGAGGCTATCCTAAATTGTCCAACACCAACCACAGGGATAGAGGTAAGGAGCTTTCATGGATTAGCTCAATTTTATAGGAAATTTACAAGGAATTTCAGTGGCATTTGTGCACCAGTGCTAGACACCATTAAAGGAGGGTTAAAGACCAAGTTCAAATGGACTCTTGAAGCAGGGGATGCCTTTGAGAAGTTGAAGCAACCAGTGGCTACCCAACCTATCCTTTTGTTACCTAGTTTTTATAAGCTATTCACAATAGAGTGTGATGCAAGTGGAGTGGTAGTAGGAGGAGTGTTGAGCCAAGAGGATAGGACTATAGCTTTATTTAGTGAAAAGATCAATGAAGAAAAGAAGAAGTACTCTTCTTGTGATTTGGAGTTATATTCTCTACTGCATTCATTTAGGAAATGGAGGCATTATCTCCTTCCTAAGGTGTTTGTAGCGCTCATAGACAATCAAGCACTAAGTTATATTAACACACAAGAGAAATTGAGTAATAGACACTTGAAGTGGATGGAATATCTGCAAACCTTTACATTTAATATCAAGCACAAGAAAGGACAGTTGAACAAGGTGGAAAATGTACTGAGTAGGAGGATGTTGACAGTTCAAGAAGTTCAACTTCAAAGTATTGACATAGAGAGTTTCAAGGATCTCTATAGAGATGACGAAGAATTTTCTGAAGCATATAAGGTATGTTATGATTTTCAAAATCACTTTCACAATTAATTTGTAGAATATACTCTTCAAAGTGTACTCTTGTTTAAGGGAAACCAACTATGTGTCCCTAAGGGTTCAATGAGATAAAATCTCATTCAAGAGAAGCACAATGGTAGCTTAAGTGGGCATTTTGGCATCAACAAGACAATGGAGTTGGTACAAAGGTTTTATCATTGGCCCAAGTTGCCAAGAGATGTCAAAAGATATGTTGAACAATGTGTGGTTTGTATGAAAGCCAAAGGAGGAGCTAGGAATGAAATTTTGTACCAACCTTTGCCTACTCCCAATAGACCTTGGGAGTGCATTAGCATGGATTTTATTGTAGGTATCCCTAAGAAAAATATAGGGTTGGATAGTGTTTATGTGGTGGTAGATAGATTCAATAAAATGAGTCATTTCATTCCTTGTAAAACCACCCATGATGCCAGTTATATTGCTCATCTCTTCTTCAAAGAGATTGGAAGGATACATGGATTACCCCTGAGCATTATGTCAGATAGGGATGTCAAGTTTATGAGTCATTTTTGGAAGATTCTATGGAGCGGATTGGGTACAAATTTGTCTTTTGGATCAGCTTACCATCCACAAATAGATGGTCAAACTGAGGTGATCAATAGAGTGTTAGGTAATTTTCTTAGGTGCCTAACTACAAAATACGGGTAGACATGAGATCTAGTGATTCCACAAGCTGAATATGCCTATAGTGATAGTGTAAATCGGACTAATGGAAGAATTCCTTTTGAGTTAGTATATGGGATGCATCCAAGGGGAGTGTATGAACTCAGAGATTTGGGAGCTATGGAGTATAGGATTGGTCATGCAGAGGATTTATCTTAGACAATGATGGAGATACAAGAACAAGTGAAAAAGAATATCACAGAGACTACCAACAAATTGAAGGCTCAAGTGGAGGTGTCAAGGAGAGATGTACAATTTGCAGTAGGAGACTATGTCATGGTTCATCTGAACAAGTCAAGGTTACAAAAAGGAGTGCCAACTAAATTGCAGATGAAATGAGTGGAACCATGTAAGGTGTTAGCCAAATATGAACATAATGCTTACAAGGTGGAATTACCCTCAAATTTGAGTATTTCACCAGTGTTCAATGTTGTAGACTTGGTGAAGTTCAAGGGACCATTAGCAGATATGAACCAGGCTAGCAAGGAGATATTGGAAGATGTCAGTACTGGGGTTTTACCTCCCAAACCCAAGTTCCAAGCAGAGAGGATCTTAGAATCTAGGGTGAAGAAGGAAAATAGACACAGGGTATACATGGAGCATCTAGTATAGTGGAAGGACCAACCAAAATATGAGGCTACATGGGTGGAGGAAGGTAACTTCAAGAAATTAGGCATTGACCTGTCTCTAATTTCTCCTCATGTTCCTTGAAAGTTGTGCAGAGGGGGAGAATGTTGCAGGAGCACCCATGGGTTGTTCAATCAATCCTAGTTCATTTTTGTGTGTGTAAGCCTTTATGATATTTTGATGTTTTCTTTAAGGTCATGTTAACCATAGTAGAGAGTACAATAGGGTTTGGTCTATAGAGTTTTATGACCTTTTTGTAAGTTGCAATTAGGGGCTAGAAAGTTGTAAAGCCTCCTCATTTGCAAAACTACATTAATGATGTCAGAATGATTTTAGTAGGGTCTAGGATGGGTTAGAATCATGCTTCAACCATGATTAGATATTTTGGTAAGGTTTGGTGAGCATTGAAACTCATTAAGTTAGTTTTGCAAGAAATTCTCAAAAAGATGTAAAAGTTGCATTTTACGACTTTTGCAACTGTGAAATGTTGCTCGGACAACATTGTCAAGTTTTCACAACTTGATGGAAAAGATCCCTAAGATGGAAATAAATACCTAACCACCCTACATAAAAAATGGATTGAAGATGAAGCAAGTTGGGACACCCTTTGTACAGATAGTTATTTGAAGCAATCAAGGTTGTGTGTTTGTTGGTGTGTAATTTTCAATTATTTTTGCAACAATAGGTAGTTAATGGATTGAAGCTTGCACTAAATCATGCATGGAATAGAGTATATATTTTATTAGTTCTGTGTGCCTTAAGATAGGTGTTTTTATTTGGTTTTGTGTTCTTTTGTAAATAATTTTGTTTTGGCATTGTCATTGGTTCAAACCAAGCAGTGTGCAAGGATGGAGAGCTAATTCACTTTTCCACCATCCTTTTGGTATGGTCTCTTGGGAAAAGTGAATAGAATCCATGTACATATATTTTGTAGGATCTTGGGCCCTCAATTATAGAGGAATGATTTTTAAAGTCTTTCCCTAGGCGAGCTAGTGGTGAGCCCAGCTAGGGAAGGCCAAAGTACAGAGAGCACCGTCTGCAGAGGTGGAAAGCTAGAGTTAAAATTACTTTTTGGATTTGAATTTGGGAGTATTTCCATGCTTTATTAATAAGGAGAGGGTTTCACCAATCCAATTGATGGACTAATTCACTTCATCTTTGTCAGGAGCCAGTGAAAGCCATAAAAACCCCTAAAACCACTCATTTTGAGTTAGGGTACAATACATAAGGTGGTGACCCCAAGACCCCAAAAATAATTGAGGGGTTGGAAAATGTTCCAAGAGTCCCAAGAAAAGTTGTAGGGTTCCTTTGGAAGAGTTGAGATAAAATCCCTATTTTCTCGGAGTGGGAGACCTAATAGGGCTACTAGCTTATTAGGCATGTTTTGTGAAAGATTGGAGAAACCGACTATATGGTTGAACTAGGTGGGACTCCTAAAACACATAGTGGAGTAAATTAACATGTTTTAAGATACCTCCACACCTTTGCAAGGTAAACTTATGCATATGGAGGTTGCAAGCCTTTAAGTTGGAATAAGGGCAAGAGGTAGAAAAGCTAGAATGCACCAAGTATAAGTCTTGGTGTTAGAATATCTGAGAGGGGGGGTGAATCAGTGGCCTTAAAATAATTCCAATAATTCCAAAAAAAAATTATATCTTCATTTATCTTTATATTCCTTCAAGATGTATGCCTTATGTAATTCTAACATATATACACTGCTCGATGAATATATTGTTTATCTTTTCATAGACTTTACCGAGTAGCGGTAATTAAACTTAGTGTTTACTGACCAATCCTGTTTTAGTAATGTGTAAAGAAAAAAATCAAATAAATGAACCATATACACATTTGACACATGTATTTTCAACATGGAAACCCTGTTAAGGGAAAAACCACTTGGGACCAGTAACCCAAATTTTTCACTCTTCTGAAGTGAGCTCAGTGAAGAGCCAACCTTGTTAAAGGTTACAAACACACTATTAAGTGTGACCTTGTTAGAGGATTTAAAAATAACAGTTTGTCTTTTGACCTAGCATTCACTATTTTGTCAACAAGAAAACCTTTTGATACTCTTGAGTATCTCAATACATTAAGGATGGTTAAATCCCACTCAGTTAAGAGATTTTCTAAATCAATAATTAAACTGAAACAATAATGATCTATTCAATAATACAAATTTAACTTGGATATTTTAAGATCTATTGTTAGTCCATAATACCTCTTTGATCAATGTTCTCTTCAATTCCTTTTCTCCCCTTCTTTCTTCTTTCTTCTCGGTGAATGTTCTTGCTTGCGTTGCTCGGTGTCTGTAGAATTTCTTTGGCTCTGTTCTTCAGCCTGTATGATCAGATCTGCATGAAGACTTCTATCTTCACCAAAATTATATTCAACATTCCTTTTTTATAATTAATTCCTTGTCTCTTTATATAGACATGATTAGCTGCTCAATCTCCTTGTCTTTCTTGTCCTTGACATAGATTGCTTCTTGATCCGCAAATCCTACCATGCATTGCTTTAATCTTTAAAGCTTTGCTTTAGTTTTATTCCATAGATTTCTCCTTTAAAACTATGGATAAAACTAGCTTTAAATATTCTTCTTATCCTTAGTTCAACTGGTCGATGAAAATAAAGCAATCAATCAGTTAACTCTAAATATATCTCTCCCAGCTAAGTAGTTTTGTCATTTTCTAACTCCAGTTGATTTAGGTCATCAACTCTTAGTTTTCTTGGTAATACTTGCTCAAATACTATTGATCTCGGGTAACACTGTCCATTGGTGTTGACTATCCATCAGGAAATATTGTGAACTACTCAGAGTTCATTGCTCTCGGGTAACCCTGTCACTCGGTGTATACCTTTACTGATGACAAAAAAATTGTCTCTTTAGATCTTCAAGTGTTGTGAAAATATGTGTATGAGTAATCATAACATATTAAGTTGACATCAATGAAAATACAATACATTAACTGATTTAATGTCTTGCATTTACTTTCTGTATCTCGGTGATCATCAACTTATCATCTTCAAACATTCAATCAGTTATAGTTCATCAATCTATCCCTTTGGCTTTGATGATAACATATTATCAACACAATATGAAATATGTAATGTAAAACATGCCATAACATACCAAACTTATTGTTCTATAACCAATTCAAATATCTGACTCTCGGTAAGCTCTTCTAGCTTAGATTTGATTCTTGCAGAGTGATTTCTTCATTCCCTTCAATGGATAGGTGTAGCAATTCTGTCTTCTTCTTTTGTCTCTCCCTTTGTAGAATCTCTTCTCCCTTTTCTGGATAGATATGCAGTGTTAAATTTTCTCCAATTCTCTCCCTTGTATGGATGGTTGTTTTTTTGAATCTTTCTCTTTACCATCATTGTATCTTTCTCTCCCTTTGTTGAAAATTTGTTCTCTGATATTTTATCTCCATTTGACAGATGTTCTTTTCCTTGATAGATATTTCATATGGATATATTCCTCTCCCTTTGACAGCAATGCCAAATAAAAATATATCAATGAATCTCCTTTCCATCAGCAATACAGCTCTGTAGTAGCCAACAATATCTCTAGTGTGAGGTTCAGATAAGTACCTTCTTGTATTGATATTGCAGTCCATATCTTTGCTTGCATAAACATGATTGGTCTTTTGATAATGTGTAGGATGATGCAGCCTTCTAGTCAGCTTAGTGACTAGTAGACAAGGGTCGAACCCCTAGTCTCTTCCTTAGGTAATCAAATGTATCTTTTGGCAATGACTTTGTGAATATGTCTGTTAATTGTTATTTGGATTGTACATATTCCAGTATCACTTCTTTATTTTGTACTTGTTCCCTCAAGTAATGATACTTAATAGCTATGTGATTTGTTTTAGCATGCATCACAAGTTTTTTTGAAATGTTGATAACACTTGTATTATCACAATAGATAATTATTGGGTCAAGAGTGTCCATATTCATACCTTTCAACAATTTCTTAATCCATGCATTGTTAGAGAAATTTGCAGCAGTAGCTACATATTCTACTTCTGTAGTTGATTGATATATGCATCCTTGATTTTTACTTATCCATGTGACAAGTCTGCCACCCATAAAGAATGATCCTACTGTTGTGCTCTTTCTATCATATATGTTTCTAGCCCAATCAACATCTGTATACACTTGTAGCTCAAATTTGCCTTCTTTATTATACCACAAACCATAGTCTTCGGTATTCTTTAGATATCTCAAAATTCTTTTAACAACAGTCATGTGTGATTCCTTGGGATTAGCAGAGAATCTTGTAACTATACCAACTGCATGTGCTATATTTGGTCTAGTATGTACAACATACATTAGTTTTCCAATCATAGATCTATATAAGGTTTGATTTACCCCGGTTGTCTTGTCTTCCTTTGTCAAATTTCATCATGTTTCCATAGGTGTTCCAACTGGTTTGAAGTCCTCCATTTTGAGTATCTTCATAACTTCTTTGATGTATTTGGATTGTGTGATGTAAATGCCTTCATCCTATTGTAGAATTTTAAGACCAAGAAAAAAATTGATCTCTCCAAACATTGACATCTCAAATTCTTTGCTCATTTCATCAAAAAATGACTTGCATAGCATATCATTACCTCCAAATAAGATATCATCAAAAAATATCTTAGTAATAAGAATCTTATCATCCATATCTCC
This sequence comes from Thuja plicata, assembly GCA_018584345.1. Classification (NCBI taxonomy): domain Eukaryota; kingdom Viridiplantae; phylum Streptophyta; class Pinopsida; order Cupressales; family Cupressaceae; genus Thuja; species Thuja plicata. The sequence goes on along the minus strand of MU224527.1, from coordinate 1,368,825 downwards.
TTTTAAATAGAGATTATTGTTGTCGCTTGTTCTAAAAAATCCAATACTAATGATATAAGAGTGAAGTCTTTCATACCATGCTCTCGGTGCTTGTTTTAATCCATACAAGGCTTTGTGTAGTCTACAAACCATGTTCCTCTTGTTAGGATCAACAAACCCTTTAGGTTGTTCAATGTATACCTCCTCTTCTAGTATTCCATTTAGAAATGCAGATTTAACATCCATTTGGTATAATTTGAATCCTTTAAAAGTATCATAAGTAAGTAGAATTATTACTCCTTCTAGTCTAGCAATGGGTGCAAAGGTTTCTCCATAGTCAATACCTTCTTCTTGTGCATACCCTTTGCATACCAGTCTTGCTTTGTTCCTTGTGACTTCTCCATTCTCATTCAGTTTGTTTCTAAATATCCATTTGGTACCAATGACATTTTTGTCACTCAGTCTAGGTACTAATGTCCATGTTTTTTTCTTTTCAATCTGTTCAATCTCTTCATTCATTGCACTAACACATTCTTGATTCTCAACTACAGTATTAACATATTTAGGCTCAAAATCACAAATCAAACATTTAGTGTTCAGTGACTTACTTCTTGTTCTCATTCCAGCTCTTTTGTCTCCAATGATTTGGTCCTATCGATGGTGTCTTCTGACATATTTAGCAATTATAGGTTCAAATCTCTATTCATCATTCTGATCACCATCTTGACCTTCATTTTGATCTTCATCATTGCTCGATTAAGCATTGTGAGCATTTTCCTAATTCTCGGTGTGTGCAGCCTGTTGCTTGGTTGCATTTTTCTGTCGCTCAGTAGCATTACATTGTTTCTTAGGCAGAGTGTCAGGTTCATCAACGTAGACAAATTTGTTTTAATCTTACGGTTCCTTTCTTCTTTCCTCATCATTTTTCTCAGAAAATTCAACGACTTTAACATTTGCACTTTCAATAGTTTTGTTAGAAGATTTGTTAAGACATTTATAGGCTTTGATTTTGGTAGAATATCCTAGAAATATTCCTTCATCACTTTTAGAGTCAAGATTTCTATTTCTATCATCTTTCAATATATAATAATGTCTTCTAAAAATTCTAAAGTAACTCACATTTGGTGTGTATCCATACCATAGCTCATAAGGTGTCTTATTGGTGTCTTTCTTCAATTGAACTCAGTTTAATGTATAGACAACAATATTTATAACTTCTTTCCAGAATATTTGTGTAATGCCTTTTTCAATCATTAGTATTCTAGCACAATCAACAATTGATCTATTTCTCCTTTCAACAATCCCATTTTGTTGTAGTGTTCTCGGTGCAGAAACCTGTCTTGTAATTCCATGCTCATTACAAAAGTTAGTGAATTCATTAGAAATAAATTCTCCTCCTCTATCTGATCTTAGACATTTTAGTTCCTTTCCACTTTGTTTTTCAACTTTAGCTTTATACCATTTGAACATCTTAAATGCTTCAGATTTCCCTTTTAAGAACATGATAGTCATCATCCTAGAATAGTCATAAACAAATAGAATGAAGTATCTATCACCATATTAGCTCTTTGTTATCATTATTCCACATAAGTTAGTATGAAATAACTCTAGAATAGCATTATATGTGTATGTTTTTCTCTTGAAACTAGACTTTTTCATTTTTCCTTTTTGACAATTCTCGCACATGACATGGTTGGGTTTTGACATACTCGGGAATCCTCTTACTTTTTTTTTCTTGCTTATCCTAACCATGTTGTCAAAATTCACATGACATAACCTTTTATTTCACAACCAAATGTCTTCATTTATAGCCAATAAACAACTGGTCTTAATACCACTAAGATAGAATAGGTTACCTTTTGTTTGTTCACCAATATCGATCAACCTACCTGTTCCATTATAGATATTTGCCTTTTTGTTCTCAAATGCAACTCGGTGTCCTGTGTTATTCAGCTGTGAAACACTCAATAGATTATAGTTAATTCCTTTCACCCAATATGCATTTTCACATCTGATCAGATTATTCAATGTGACAGTTCCTTTTCCTTCAACTGGGCAAGGTGAGTCATTACCCATCCTAACTGATCCACTATTATAATATTCAAAACTTTGAAACTTTTCCTTATCTCCGGTCATGTGTTGAGTACAACCACTATCAATAATATAAACATAATTTTTGCTAACTTTAGATATGAGTGCAGTTTCAACATACCTTTCTTTTTTGTCTGAATCATCCTTCCTAGCAACAAATACTACCTCAACATCTTCATCAGACTCAGTGTCAGTATTTTCAGCTTTGTTCTCAACCAGGTAACAAGCCTTCTTGCCTTTGTCCTTGTAGTCTCGGTTATCTCTTTTGTCAGAGTGTCAGTTGCTTCTATAGTCTCGGTCATCACTTTTGTCAAACTTCTTTTCATAGGATCTGTCATTGTTTCTTTCATATTTTCTCTTGTTAGGGAATATAGCAACAAAGTGTCCAATCTATTTGCAATTAAAACATACCAATGGTAATTTACCTTTGTATCTCCCTTTACCTCTTTGCAATCTTTTATCCATTAGTGCTTCAATTTCATCAAGTTCTTGTTCATCAATATCACTTTCACTATCATTTCTCATAGAGTGTCTGTGACTAGATTTTCTTATTTTCAGAGAATATTTGAATGCAGACTCAATAGTTTCTAAGACACTGTTGTCATATTTATTCATCTCAGATGAAATAAGTCTACCAATCAAACTATCTAGAGTAACATTGTTATTTGCTACTGCTCTCATTTCTTAAATTGCAGATACTCTAATTGCATAAACATGTAGTATGGTTCTCAGAATTTTACTTACCACTATTTCTTCCTCAAGTACACCTCCTACTCCTCAAAAAACATTAACAACTTCTTTGATTCTGGTACTATACTGAGTGATATTTTCTCCTTCTTTAGCTCTCAGTACATTTGTGTCTCCTCCATGTACTAGCTTGAGTTTTTCCCACATTTGCTTTGTAGTGGTGCATGATTTGACATCTTCAAATTCAACATTGGATAGTGAGGAAGCAAGTTCTATCATCATAGAATTGTGTTCATTTTTGTCTCTCAATTGATAAATAGTCAACCGTCCAGTAGGTGCAACATATTCAGCATCCAAGTATTGTGTGACATCATTTCCAATACCTGATAGATGGAGTCTTATCCAACTTTGCCATTATGCAAATTTTTCTTTGTTCAACTAAGGTACATCACTTTTACTCATCTTGTGATCTTTAGCTTGAGGCTTTATACTCTCTTCCAAGCACCAAAGCTATGATACCAATTGTTAGAATAACTAAGAGGGGGGGGGGGGGGGGGGGGGGGGGCGGGTGGTGAATTAGTGGCCTTAAAAATAATTCCAATAATTCCAACCAAAACTTATATCTTCAGTTATCTTTATAGTCCTTCAATATGTATTCCTTATGTAATTCTAACATATATATACTGCTCGGTGAATATATTGTTTATCTTTTCTTAGACTTTACCGAGTAGCAGTAATTAAACTTAGTGTTTACCGACCAATCCTTTTTTAGTAATGTGTAAAGAAAAAAATCAAAGCAATGAACCATATACACATTTGACACATGTATTTTTATCATGGAAACCTTGTTAAGGGAAAAACCACTTGGGACCAGTAACCCAAAATTTTCACTCTTCTAAAGTGAGCTCGGTGAAGAACCAACCCTGTTAAAGGTTACAAATACACTGTTAAGTGTGACCTTGTTAGAGGATTTAAAACTAACAGTTTGTCTTTTGACCTAGCATTCACTATGTTTTCAACAAAAAAACCTTTTGATACTCTTGAGTATCTCAATACATTAAGGATGGTTAAATCCCACTTGGTTAAGAGATTTTCTGAATCAATAGTTAAACTGAAGCAATAAATGATCTATTCAATAATACAACTTTAACTTGCAAATTTTCAGATCTATTGTTAGTCCATAATACCTCTTTGATCAATTTTGTCTTCAATTCCTTTTCTCCCCTTCTTTCTTCTTTCTTCTCGTTGAATGCTCTTGCTTCTGTTGCTCAGTGTCTGCAAAATTCTTTGGCTCTGTTCTTCAGCCTGTATGATTAGATCTGCATGAAGATTTTTATCTTCACTAGAATTATATTTAGAATTCCTCTTTTTATAATAAATTCCTCGTCTCTTTATATAGACATGATTAGCCGCTCAATCTCCTTGTCTTTCTTGTTCTTGACGTATATTGCTTCTTGATCTGTAAATCCCGCCATGCATTTCTTTAATATTTAAATATTTTCTTTAGTTTTATTCCATAGATTTATCCTTGACAACTATGAATAAAACTAGCTTTAAATCTTCTTCTTATCCTTAGTTCAACTAGTCGATGAAAATAAAGCAATCAATCAGTTAACTCTAAATATAGCTTTGCTAGCTAAGTAGTTTGTCATTTTCTAACTCCAGTTGATTTTAGTCATCAACTCTTAGTTTTCTTGGTAACACTTGCTCGGGTACTACTGATCTTGGGTAACACTATCCGTCGGTGTTGACTATCCGTCGGGCAATACTGTGAACTTCTCAGTATTCATTGTTCTTGGGTAACCCTGTCACTCAGTGTATACCTTTACCGATGACAAAAACTTTGTCTTTTTAGATCTTCAAGTGTTGTGAAAATATGTGTATGAGTAATCATAACATATTAAGTTGACATCAATGACAATAAAATACATTAACTGATTTAATGTCTTGCATTTACTTTCTGGAGCTCAGTGATCATCAACTTATCATCTTTAAACATTCAATTAGTTATAGTTCATCACTTGGTTGAGTGAATCTTTGTTGTTAGTTGGGTTGGCCAGAATAACCAGGGGATCAAAATTGGTTGAGGGTCCTATAGGTTCCAAGGAGTGTAGTAAAGACACCCTAGAATTTTTTGATGAACTACAACTAATTGTATGTTTGAAGTCATTTTTTGATATTCAACCGAGTTGCAGATGTGATGATAAACATTTTCAATTAATGTATTTTCATTGATGTCAAATTATTTGAGTATTATTATGGTGGAAAACATTGGTTATGTATGGAAGATTTGGAACAAACAAAGTTTATGTGGTCAGAAAATGATGAGTTTTGTATACACCGAGAGACAGTGAACATCGAGTAAAATATAGTGTATACCGAGCATAGTGATAACTGAGCTAGGGATCGCCGAAACAACAAGGTATTGACTAAGCAATTAATTCAAACTGAGGCCAACTAGAATGTTGAGATGGCGATTGATGATTTCAAGGTAAAAGATAAAGTTTGTTATTTTGATCAAATGGTTATAAAAATTTAATGAAGATCAGACGACAAAGATTGAAATGTGTTTTTAACACAACTACCGAGGAAGGAACAAATGGTAAAATCAACGATGGAGATTAAGTGGCAAAATATAAATGATGAAAATTAAATGAGACATGATGTTTACATAAGAGACAAGAGATTCATTTTGAATCATGTACACAACTGAAGCACACATGCAAATTTTATGCATGACTGATCAAATTGGTTAAAGATAAAACCAAGCGTTTTCTGCAGACATCACTGAGAAAACAAAGGAAAGAGCATTACCGAGTAGAACAGAGTGAATCAAATAAACCAAAGTGAACAAATTGATCAAAGGTATTATGTACTTAGCATAGATATGAAAATCTGCAAAATAGAGTTGTATTTGAATCAGATCATTACTATATCAATTTAACCATTGTTATAGATAAATCTCTTAACCAAGTAGGAAAGTGAAAGTCTTTATTATAATATTTAGAGAATGTTGAATGTTTTATTATTGATCCCATAGCGAATTCATGGTCAAGAGAGAACTATTAGTTTTAAATCCTCTAACTAGGTCACATTTAACAGTGTGCATTGTAACCTTTAACAGGGTTGGCTCTTCACCGAGCTCATTTTAGAAGAGTGAAAATATTTTGGGTTATCGTTCCCAGGTGGGTTTTCCCTTAGCAGGGTTTCCACATTAGAAATATATGTGTCAATGTACATGGATGATTGTGGATTTTTATTTTACATTACATTTTATTTTATTGACCTAGATTGGTAATCACAGTATTAATTTACTGACATTCGGTAAACATTATTGACTAAAGTTTGAGATATAGAATACATTTCACCGAACTGAATTATATGTTTAAATTTGTTTTGATATACATCAGGAGGAATTTGGGACTATAGGATAATTGTGAGGAAACTGAGTCTAACTGATTCACCCCCCTCTCAGTTATTCTAACAATTGGTATCAGAGCATACAATGCTTAGAAGAAAGTTTTGAAGGACTTAAGCTAAAGATGAAAAGATGTATAAGAGAGATGCACCAAAGGTGAACAAGGATAACTTCTCGACATGGAAAAGAAGAATGAGACTATACCTATCAAGTATTAGAGACAACATTGCAGATTATCTAGATAATGAATTCATCCTACCTTCTGGATCTTTGACTATTAATCAGATGAAAGATAAACATGAACATAACCTTATAATGGTGGAGATTGCGTCTTCACTTACTGATGCAGAATTTGAGGATATCAAGACATGTACAACTGCCAAGATGTGGGATCAACTTACACTAGTTTATGGAGGAGATTTAAATGTACTTAGAGCTAAAGCTAAAATTCTTCGAGGAAAGTTTGATGATATGAGAATGAAGGAAGGAGAGAACATAACACAGTACAATACCTGACTTAAGGAAGTTGCAAATGTTATTTGAGGATCTGGAGGAACAATTGATGAAGACACTATTATGAGTAATATTCTTAGAACTCTATTATCTATTTATTCTATAAGAGTCTCTGCAATACATGAAATGAGAGCAGCACTGGGAAATAACATTACTGTTGATATTCTTGTTGGAAGATTGATTTCTTTTAAGCTAAATAAATTTGATAAAAGTATTGTGCCATCTATGGAATCCACATTTATCTCTACTTTGAAAATTGGTAAATCTAGTAGCAAACACATAATCAGAAATAACAGTGACAATGATAGTGATGGAAAGGAACTTGATGAACTTGAAGCTTTAATGGTTAAAATATTGCACAAGGGTAAAGGAAGATATAAAGGTAAACTACCTTTGATATGTTTTAACTGTAAAGAGATTGACCATTTTGCTGCAAGATGCCCTAACAAAAAGAATGATGAAAGAAATGATAGATCCAATGACAGAAAGGATGGTCGAGACTGCAGAAGCAACCGACAGTATGATAGAAGAGATAACCGAGATTAAAAGGATAAAGGTAAGAAAGATTGTTACATTGCTAAAGATAAAGATAATGACAGTGGATTTGACAGTGATGAAGATATTGAGACAATGTTTGTAGCTTTGAAGGATGATTCAGATGAAGATGAAAGGTATGTAGAAACAACACTTATTTCTAAAGTTAGTAAACATAATATTTGGGTTATTGATAGTGGCTGTACACATCACATGATTGGAGATAAAGGAAAATTTCAATTTCTTGAACATTATGATGGTGGATCTGCAAGAATGGGAAATGCTACACCTTGTTAAGTGAAAGGAAAAGGTACTATTATGATGAACAATCAAATTAAATGTGAAAATGCATATTGGGTAAAAGGACTAAATTAAAATATGTTGAGTGTTTCAAAGTTGAATAACACAGGTCACCGAGTTGCATTTGAAAATAGAAAAGCTAGAATCTATGATGGAACAGGAAAGTTGATCAACATTGATGAACAATCTAAAGGTAACCTATTCTACCTTGACACTGCTGAAACTAATTGCTTATTGGAAAAGAACGAAGATATATGGTTATGGAATAAAAGAATTTGTCATGTAAATTTTGACAACATGGTTAAGATTAGTAGGAAAAGAATAGTTAGAGGCTTATCGAGCTTATCTAAACCAGACCATGTAATGTGCAAAAATTGTCAAATGGGAAAGATGTGAAAATCTAGTTTCAAGAGCAAGAATTTTTCATCTAATGATATTTTGGAGTTAGTTCAGATAGACCTATGTGGACCAATGAGAACATAGAGCTATTATGGGGACATATACTTTATTTTATTTGTTGATGACTACTCTAGAAAGATGACTGTCATGTTCCTAAAAGAAAAATCTGAAGCATTTAAGATGTTTAAGTGGTATAAAGCTAAAGTGGAAAAAGAAACTGGTAGAGATCTAAAGTGTTTGAGATCTAACAAAGGAGGTGAATTTATATCTGACGAGTTCAGTAACTTTTGTAATGAGTATGGAATCAAAAGACAGGTTTCTACACCGAGGACACCACAACAGAACAAAATCGCTGAAAGAAGAAATAGATCAATTGTTGATTGTTCTAGAACACTGATGATTCAAAAGAATGTTGCACAAACATATTAGAGAGAATAAGTAAGCACAACTGTTTACACACTAAACCGAGTACAACTGAAGAAAGATTCAAACAAAACACCTTATGAGCTATGGTATGGTTATACACCTAATGTGAGCTATTTTAGAATATTTGGTATTCATTGCTATGTTCTGAAAGATGATCAAAATGGTAAATTTGATTCAAAAAGTGATGAAGGAATATTTATTGGATATTCTACTAAGAGTAAAGCTTACAAATGTTTGAACAAGACATCTAACAAAATCATTGAAAGTGAAAATGTAAAAGTTGATGAATTTGCTGGGCAAAATAATGAGGACAACATGAAAGAACCGTAAGATTACAGTAGATTTTTCTACATGGAAGAACCTGATACTATACTGACACAAATGCCTAACATTACCATGTAATAGGGTAATGTCACTAGGAAACAGGTAGCACAAACCGAGCATTAGGAAAATATCGAAACTGATAGTCATGAACAAGAACACAATGAACCTACAGGGGAATACAATGAAGAAGAAAGAACTGAACCTAAACTTGCTAGATATGTGAGAAGACATCATCCATAGAATTAGATTATTGGAGATAAAAGAGCAGGCATGATGACAAGAAGTAAGTTAAGAGATAACACTTGTTTAATTTATGAATTTGAACCTAAGAATGTTAGAGATGCATTAGAAAATGAAGAATAGATTAATGGTATGAATGACAAAATTGAGTAGATACAAAAAAACAAGAAATAGACATTAGTACCGAGACCGAGTGATAAAAATTTCATTGGCACCAAATAGATATTCAGAAACAGATTGAATGAGATTGGGGATGTAACTAGAAATAAAGCTAGACTAGTTTGTAAAGGGTATGCACAAGAAGAAGGAATTAATTATGGAGAAACTTTTGCACCCATTGCTAGACTTGAAGGAGAAAGAATACTACTTGCATACGCTGCATATAAAGGATTCAAAGTATATCAGATGGATCTTAAGTCTCTATTTTTGAATGGAATACTAGAAGAAGAGGTATACATTGAACAACCTGAAGGATTTGTTGATCCTGATCAGACAAACATGGTATGTAAGTTACACAAAGCTTTATATGGATTGAAACAAGCACCGAGAGCATGGTATGAAAGATTACACTCTTATCTTATAAGTATTGGATTTATTAGAACAAGTGACAACAAAAAATTGTATTTAAAAGGAGGAAATGATGATAAGACCCTTATTGCTGAAATATTTGTTGATGATATTATATTTGGAGGTAATGATAGCCTATGCACTTCATTTTCTAATGAAATGAGGAAAGAATTTGAAATGTCAATGTTTGGTGAGATCAAATTTTTTCTTGGATTGCAAATTTTACAACAGACTGCAAGTATCTACATTACTCAAGAAAAATAAATCAAGGAAGTACTAAAGACATTAAAAATAGAAGAATCAAAACCAGTCAGAACACCTATGGTGACAGGATGCAAATTGACAAAAGAAGACAAGACACCTGAGGTAAATCAGACTTTGTATAGATCTATGATTGGTAAATTGATGTATGTTGTACAGACAAGACCTAATATAGCACACATAGTTAGAATAGTTGCAAGATTTTCTGCTAATACCAGAGAATCACATATGACTGTTGTAAAAATAATTTTTAGATATTTGAAGAATACTGAAGATTATGGACTTTGGTGCAAAAGAGAACGAAAGTTTGAACTGAAAGTTTATACTGACACTGATTGGGCTAGGAGCATTGATGATAGAAAGAACACTACTGGTGGAGAATTCTTTATTGGAGAAAGAATAGTTACTTGGATAAGCAAGAAGAAAGGACGTATATCTCAGTCAACTATAGAAGCAAAGTATGTTGTTGCTGCTACAAATTGTTTGAACATAGCATGGATAAAACAACTATTGAAAGGAATGAATGAAGAGATCACTGACCCAGTGCTAATTTATTGTGATAATACAAGTGCTATAAATATTTCAAAGAATCATGTGATGCATGCAAAGACAAAGCACATATCTATCAAATATCACTACTTGAGGGAACAAGTACAACATAAACAAGTTATATTGGAATATGTACAATCAAAAGAACAACTTGTAGACGTATTTAACAAACCCTTACCACAGGACACAATTGAGTACTTGAGAGGTAGACTAGGGGTTCGTCCCTTGTCTATTGGTAACTAAGTTGAGTAGGAGGTTGCATCAACCTACATGAAATCAGAACATCAGATATGTTGATGCAAAGCTGAACTGAACTGACATAGAGATGTTTGTACACTGCAAGGTACCTACCCTACTGCACCGAACATCAGAGATATTCTATTTGGCTACTGAAGAGTTGTCTTTTTTTTATTTTTGGTATTGTTGTCAAAGGGAGAGAAATTCATGAAATGTAAAAGGAAAAATGATCAATGAAAAATCTATCCATCCAAGGGAGAAAAGAGAAAGGGAGAGACATATATAATCTATAGAGAGATTCAAGAATAGAAAAGTCAAAATTATAGGGAGAGTCTGCATGGTGAGTTTTTAATACCGAAACAATTTATATATTCAAGCTAGGGAGAGCTACATAATTGTTGCAGTTGTAGAAAAAAAGTCTGGTATTTGTTGTATGACATATTTTTATTGCATATTTCATGTTGTGTTACCATAAATGTCAAAGGGAGAGATTGATGAGCTACAAATGATTGTATGTTTGAAGTCATTTGTTGATATTCAACCGAGTTACAGATGTAATGATAAACATTATCAGTTAATGTATTGTCATTGATGTCAACTTATTTGAGTATTATTATGGTGGAAAACATTTGTTATGTATGGAATATTTGGAACAAACAAGGTTTATGTGGTCATAAAATGATGAGTTCTGTATACACTGAGAGACAGTGAACACCAAGTAAAACATAGTGTATATCGAGCACAGTGATAACCAAGCTAGGGATCGTCAACACAACAAGGTATTGACCAAGAAATTAATTCAAACTGAGGCCGACTATAATGCTGAGCTGGCAATTGATGATTTTTAGGTAAAAAATAAAGTTTTTTATTTTGATCAAATGGTTATAAAAATTCAATGAAGATCGGACGACAAAGATTGAAATATGTTTTAACACAGCTATTGAGGAAGGATCAAACGGTAAAATCAATGATGAAGATTAAGCGGAAAAATCTAAAGGATGAAAATTAAAAGAGACATGATGTCTATATAAGAGACAAGAGATTCATTTTGAATCATGTACACAACTGAAGAGCACATGCGAAGTTTATCCATGACTGATCAAACTAGTTAAAGATAGAACCAAGCCTTTTCTGCAGACATCACCGAGAAAATAGAGGAAAGAGCATTACCGAGCAGAACAGAGTGAATCAGATGAACTAAAGTGAACAAATTTATCAGAGGTATTATGTACTTAGCATAGATCTGAAAATCTGCAAAATAGAGTTGTATTTGAATCAAATCATTACTGTATCAATTTAACCATTGTTACATATAAATCTCTTAACTGAGTAGGACAATGAAAGTCTTTATTATAACATTCAGAGAATGTTGAGTGTTTTCTTGTTGACCCCATAGTGAATGCATGCTCAAGAGAGAACTATTAGTTTTAAATCCTCTAGCTAGGTCACATTTAACAGTGTGCATTGTAACCTTTAACAGGGTTGGCTCTTCACCGAGCTCACTTCAGAAGAGTGAAACTATTTTGGGTTACAGGTCCCAGGTGGTTTTTCCCTTAGTAGGATTTCCACGTTAAAAATCTATGTGTCAATGTGCATGAATGATTGTGGACTGTTATTTTACTTTACACTTTATTTTATTGACCTAGATCGGTAATCATAGTATTAATATACTGACATTCAATAAACACTATTGACTAAAGTTTGAGATACATAATACATTTCACTGAGCTGAATTATATGTTTGAATTTATTTTGATATACATCTCGAGGAATTTGGAACTGTAGGATAATTGTGAGGAAATTGAGTCTAACTAATTCACCCCCCCTCTTAGTTATTCTAACAGGCTTGTGATAAGACTAAGAACATGAATCAGTGAGTGATTAATCCAACCTCCCTAACTGGTTACCTTCACATGTGAATTGATCTATGAATACCAATCCTAGATCTTGATTTGCTTGAAAGGATTGATCACACTTGCAAGGATAGAGAGAAGAATTATGGAGAAAGACATATCTTCTTTGCTTGTTTGAGAGATCCACTAAGAAACCACCATGAGATAGATTAAAATATTGCTTCAAATTGAATAAGATTTAATTGATGAGATGGAAGAAGAAGAAGAATGCCTTGGCTTGAGATTTTGAAACCACCTAGATTGCTTGAATGCTGTTGAAAATATGAAAATGAATCCTTGCACTTGATATCTTAAGAGTAATTGTGATCTATTTCTTGCATATAGTTATTGATTGTAAAATAAGGAGAGATATAGGGTTTATATACTTTTCCCCTCATTTAGGGATCTAAAACTAAGTGAGGTCAACCACCAAAGAAGAAATCAATTCAAAACCTCGATATCAAGATCCGAGACCAATCTGGGACAAAATAACTGGGTGCATAATGCCTAGAACGTTGTGCACCAAGGTGAAGAATATTATGAACATTGTGCAACCTAGGATTTTGTCCCAATTTTTTCTAGGGACATCAGGGGCTTATTGTGCATTGTAGGAATCTTAATTTTCATAGTATTTCCTTTCATAGATTACTTGCATCTCATTTATCATAATGGATAATAACTCTTAGTTGCATTATTAGCTTATATTTTTCATTCTTCATCTTAGTTTTTATTATTTTAGTAAGAATTTCGAGTAACAAATGTAATCCATGCATCATAATCATAAGGAATATTCTATTTTTAAGTATTCTAGTCACTAGTCTACATGCCGAATCTGAGAGAAATAAATATAGACCACTCACTTCATCTAGGAACCAATAAATTGGTTTCTTTTGGGATTTTCTTTGTTATTTTGATTGATTACTATGCTACTAACCCATGGATCTAAGGATTTACTGAAGCGTTTGTGTTATAGGTTATAAATATTTTTCACACACACATCTTAAACTTTTGAAAATTGATTAATACGCAATTTATGAATTTTACTTCCTTCCTCAATACTCCTTTTTATTTGAACAATTAAAGCATCTAAAGAAGGTCCGCCCTTACCAATTAGTGAGTACAAATGATGAAATCTCTTCATAGAAAAATCCTTATGTACTTTATCTTCTAGAATATTCTCCAAGGATTCAAATTGAAGATCAAAATTATTCAAAAGATCTTCAAGTTGGTCAGGTACAAAATTACTGTTAGAAATATTAAGAAAACAAATAGAGATTAGGATTTAACATGAAAGAATCCAAGAGAGAGTTTCAAGAAGAATTTTACCATGAGCAAGTGAAAGAAGGTGATTCAAGAGCGTTCACCAAAGAAATCCAAGAAGCACAAGATCAACACCAAGACAATGTTTTTGAAAGGGGAAAACTAAGTAAAACCCCTTGTGCATAAATATGTATGAGGCAAGAAGCTGAGAGAGAGAGAGAGAGAGAGAGAGAGAGAGAGAGAGATCATTACAATATTGAAAGAATGAGAATGAGAGAAGAGAGAAGAAATACAACTTGTGAGAACCAAATTAGAACCCCAAGTAGTGTGTGAGAACCATCTCTTAATTAGAGATGAGTGGAGGAGTTTGCATGTAACTCCCAGACTCTATGTGTGCCACATTCACATTTGGTGTGTGCCATGTGTAGGAATCCTCTTAAGGAGGAATATCTAATTTCCTTATTAAAGGAATTACAAATATGAGACATGACCTTGGTTTATAAAATACCAAGGAAACATTATAATTCTAACATACCTTGATTAACTTGTACATTGGGCATTACTTTACCAAGAACTTAAACTTCCCTAGATAGTAGTATGCTTCCCTTCTCCCTTTTTCTCATAGATTTGGCATGAGCTTTGGCTTGTGCCAGAATGACTAATCTCATCAATTTATTTTCTTCCATATTATCCAAATCTATCCTACCATGTAAATAAAATGATTCAAGGGATTCAAGTGAATCTCTTGCCAACAATTCTTCTAACTTACCGAAAGATAGATCAGTTCTAGCCTGAATTTTCTCTATGTCTTCTAGGTTCTTCCATCTTTCTTCTCCAATAAGAACTTCAACTTCCTTCTCATGCTATTTTTTCCTTTCCTTTGACCTTACTGCTTCTTGCTCAATATGTATTTCATCTACTCTCACTTCATCTTTTTTGGTGACCTATGTATCCATAACATCGGTATTATGAACATCATCAATATGTTCATCTCTCTCCTTTACTGGTTCAACTTCCATCTCAACAGGTTTGTCAACTAACTATCCTTTTCTTGAAACAATATCTCTCATATCATCCTGAGTGATTATGTTTGAGGGATTAGTAAAGGTATCCTTAAATTCATGTCCTTATTTCCCATCGCCAATAACATCTGTGTCATCAAGATTAAATGGTAAACCATCAATATAAACATTTATCTCCTTAACTGTAGAAAATAATTGTTTGGTATCCTTAGCTGCAGAGGTGGATGCTCCATCAAATCTATATTTGTCTTCTCTTCTCTTTGTCCTTGAATCTTTCTTATTAGGTGCTTCAACCCTCATCTCAGTCAAAAATTTTCTCACCACATCATTTGTTTCAACAATAATCTCTTCATTTTTACCATCCATTAACATGTTTATTCTTTTCTTTGTCAATAATGTTTTTTTTGCTTCCTCAAGTATTATGTTCATTTAATCATTTCGAATTACAAGGAACATTTTGGATATGGCCGCCTCTCTAATTAACTTGTCTTCATCTAATGCAACTAGTCTTCTTGCCTCTAGTTTAGCATACAAATGATCTGGTATATGATCTTTTATCTCCTAAACTTATTTAAATGTACAAATACTCCATCCTCTATCCTTTCTCTCTATTCCTCATTCAATATATTATAATATTTATTTACTTGCACCAAAATACCAAGCTTAGTCACATAGTTCAGAATCTTATCTACAGGGTCTTCAATCTTACAAAAACCCAAAGGTTGGTCAGGAACCACCTTAGCTATTGTGTCTCCTTCAATCCTTATCTTATTCTTGGACTAGTCAGAGTCTATAGAAGAATCATCATTATCTATTATTCCTCTTTTCTTCTCAAGACCTGTACTCTTTTGTTTTCTTCTCCTCACAGGTTCTGATTTTACTTTCTCAACCTTCGTTCTAGAGACCTTCAGTGAAGAAGTAGACTTCTTCACAGGAGGTGTAGATGATGCTCTTGTAGAACACCTGGTGGCCCTCAACATGGAAATAGGTGGAGGTGATGCTTCCTCAACATTAATTGGTTTAGTCTAGACTAAACTGATCTTTTCTTTCTCCTCTTCTTTCCTCCTCAACTCTGTCATTTATTCCTTACTAATTCCTCCCTTTTCAACAATGTTATCAATAATTTTATTTACTCTTATAACTCTTTATCTCTCTATTAGTTCACTCTAAACCTTCTAATACTTCTTATAGTAATTTCCAAACCCTTTTTCCTTTGGATCTATCAAGATCTTCAACATTTTGTCAATGTACTATTCAACAAGTTCAAGAATTACCTCATTACTCATCAAATGAATCCACATTGTTCTTGATTCCATTGCTTCCATATAACATTGCTCTATTTATACCATGAAGCATACTGAACCAACATAATTTTCAACAAGATTCTTCAATATTCTCTCTCTTTTCTTCATTTTCTTTTGAAACATCTTGAAGTTGCCAGAAATCAATTCATCTATTTCATCCTTCTTCTGCATCCGGTAAAATTTAGAAATTTGAAGTGTTGCAGGGATGTTCTTTTGTCAAGTAATGTTTAAAAATCTAGGAAAGTGGTTCATCAAATAAAAGAACATGTGAACTATCAAAGAACCATACTTGAATATCTATGACTTATCCTTCTTGATCTTCTCCAAATTCTCAAGTAGCTGCTTCCTCAAAATCTCAGAAATGTCAAACTGCATGTCCTCCTTTAGCATTTGATAAGCAACGTGAATGATTGTAGCTAAAATAGAGTTCAATATTCTACTGTGATATACCCAATATTCTACTGTGATATACCCAATATTCTACTATGATATACCTTATATCCAAGTATCATCAAAGAAAATTTTACATCCAGTTGAATAATGTCATTTACATTCATCTCCCTTATATCCCATTTAGATTGAGTTAAATTTTTGACAATACCTTTCTTTCAATATTTCAGATTAGGTGCTTCACCGATAGTACTGAATCCAGTTACCTCATGAATAATTTCCTTTGTAATCTTGATAGGCTTGTCACCAAGCCAAAAGAACTATTCATTAATTTTGTTGAGCATTATCTTGATCCATTCTGGTTCATCAAATACAATGAAATCTTTGAACTGTGCTAGGTTAATCTGGTTTACTTTATGAAACTCATCTTTCAACATACCATTAACACATAGTGATTCATATTTCTCATAAATGTCAAAATCTCCCAATTATTCCAACTTATAGTGAACGTATGCACATATATCCTCTACATGTAAAACTCGGTATGACACATGCAAAAATGCGACTTTGGGATTATCTTCCATAGACTTATATGGGTGTAATTTGAATTCATATCTTGGTTTTTGAAGAACATTAACTATCGGTGGAGTATCTGTAACTTAGCCGATAAATTTGACAAGATTTTTCTTAGATAAATACCTTTTTACTTTGCACTAGGGTTTCCACATGAATCTGATTGGTAGCTTGGATTTTTGTTGAATATCCTTCTGCTCAGGTTCTCACTTGATCTCTAGAAAGAAAAGTGTTAAATGAAGTCTCATAATGCATTTTTATCCTTCAACTTTGATATGATTTCCTCATTAAATATTGTTTGTACCCTAACCTTCCATAAAGATGATAAAACAAGTGATCATTCGATCTGCCTGTGATCATTGATGCGATCATGAAATTTTTTACGATTTCAATCATAGCCTTCTTGAACTATTCTTTAACTAAATATTCCATTATAGTTAATACTGCTTTAATTGGCAGGGCGACATAGGATTTTCTATTGAAAACTATCCCTTAGATCTTATAACTTAATTCACTTCTGGTGAAGGGTCCACACCATAAATTGGTGTGATGAGACCTGATGAATCAATCTGTTCTTTCCTTAACCTTGTCTTCTCCATTTCCTTTTGGGTTTCATTAACTAGCATAGGATTTTTCCTTTGTCATTAGACTCATTGTTCTCTTTTCCTACATTGTTAGATCTACCATATCGAGCAATATGTTGTTCTTTCTTTCAATTAAAGAATATTTTGCTTCTTCTTCCATTACTTTTTCTTCTCACATTGTTTCTTCCAATCGATCCATCCATTCTCATCCTAGATTTGTTATATCTACAATTTCTAGCTATATGACCAGAATTATTACAATGTGTAACATATAACACTTGAATTTACATACCTCTAATTTACTGAGTTTTTCTTCAATCTACATTGGTTCAGTGTGTGCCCAAGGTTGTTGTATTTAAAGCAGGTAATGTTCTACAGATTCATATCATTTTTCATTTTGGTTCTATATTAATTTGACTTGTGTCCATACTTGTAGCAGGTGAAGCAATAACTAGAAAATGTATTATTCTTTCTTCTGCACTCCTTTGCTCTATGCTGAAATTTTTTGCAGGTAAATCATCTTTCATTGAACTTTTGTATCTTAGATTTTTCCTTCTTTATATCTAAATCATTGCTTTCATGTGCAGTTTCTGAGCTTTCACCTTTCTCAAAACCAAGTCCTTGATTTTCTCTAGGTGCCCCCTGAATTGTAATTTTCTCATCAAGCTTCACAGAGCTAGATCTGATTTTTTCTTAAATCTCTCTGGCCTCAATTAGATCTCTTCTCACTATTTCACTAACTCTTTATAATTATTTCTTATTATGTTTAGATTCTTCAAGAAAAAGATGCAACTATCCAACTTCACTATTCAACTTATAGCATTCTTTAGTTTTGTCCTTCAATGACTGCTCAAGTGTCTTCTTTGCTTCCATTTCTTCAATCATTTTAATTTCCATGACTTCCATCTCATTCTTTAGATTATCTCTTTCCTTTACAATCAGATCATACTCTTTAGGTTTGTCTTTTCCACTAGATGCAAAGTCATTTCCTTTCAAAGATAACTGATGCACAAGGTCCTTCCTTTTGTCTCTAGACTGCTTCAATTGCTCCTTCAAATCAACAATGAATTTATCATCCTCTTTCAACTTTTCCTCCAAATCAAGAATGTGAGTGTTTGATTTATCTAGATTTTCAATGTAATCAAAATTTTCTTCTAAGTACTACTAGATGATTCCATTAGGATCTTCCTTGAGTTTTTAAACTTTCTCTGAGGAACTAGGCTCTGGTACCAATTGTTAGGATTAGGAAGCATAGAGAGGGGGGAGAATAAATGCAACAGTATCTTTAAACTTATTAATCCAAAACCACAACTTAATTCCACAAATAACCAAAAGTAAACTTGACAAGATAAATATCATCAACATTAGAATGCCATGTTTTGTTGACGAGGAAAACCTAGTTAAGGGAGAAACCTCAGTGGGGATGATACCCATAAATACCTCACTACTGTAGTAATAAGTACTTGGTTAAAGGTATAAGTACATATGAGGGGAATTAACATGAATTGAGGCTTACATCCTAGAGAACACTTCTCAATTACAAAACATTGATCTGGCCCTCAGTCGGGTTCACCGATCAAATAAATATTACTATATAGAAAGGACTTACATTCCCAAAACATAATTGACTAGTAGCATCAATAATGCCAATACAGTTCTGATGAAGCTCCAAAGATATTATAAACTGTCAATATTTACATCAATATAACTCACACATACTATCATCAACATCCATTCTCTTCGCATAAAAAAATAGATCTTATATACTTGATCATAAGCCCATAATATTAACTTGGTTAGTTCTACTAAGAGAATATGAAATGTGTACCTCCTGGAAGAAAAATAAATCAAAACTCAATACTAACCTGTACCAGTCAAAATTTACCATGTAGGAGGTTGACTCAAACTAAATCTTCCATCCATATGATCAGATCATCAATCCGATAGGATTGCTGATCGATCCAATATGCTACTAGCTTACATAAGATAAAATTATGTCAATGTGATACTCAGTGAATCATATCTCCATTAAACAACATAAAAAAAACTTGCAATTATAGGGTTATAGATATCATGATGTCTACTCTTAAAATCTAGCTTCACAACATCTAATACTTTAACCTTTGTCTGTATTGTCTCAATCTATGAACTTGTATCCTAAATTGTTCTCCATACTTAGCTATTTTCATCACAAAAATTTTTGGTTGGAAAAGTATATTACAAGCGATCAAGATTTGAGTATATGATTTCTGTAAATGGAAACATACCATCCATTACCAGGTAAATCTTGCCAACAAAACATGGGCGTTGGAAATAATGGGAAGTATGTACTGAGAGGGGAGGGGTGAATCAATACCTCTAAATTTTTTATCTCTTCTAACCTTTATCCATTGTGTAATCAATTGTATAACCAACCATTTGTTCTATACTATCTTTTTGTAAGATATATCAATTCTTAAACTTTAATAAACATGTAAACATTCATAGAAACATTCATGAAAGTAATTAACTCATAAAACAAGATAAGGTAACGCAGAAAACCCCTGCTAGAAGGTAAAAAATGTGGTGGGGATGACACCCATAAAAACTTCACTATCTGTATAATATTGGAAGGGGCCAATTAAGGCATACAATTTGATCACTTCTGATGATCTACCCTGTTAGGAGTATTATGTGGAGACTTGTTAAAGTCTACTCTGTTAAGATCTTTAGAAACACTATTTAGTGTGCACTCGGTTAAGAGATTTACAATAGGATTGTTAAATCCACCTTTCTTGAAAGGATTTCTTCTATTTACTACACTTGTTAGAATGCAGACAAAAATACTCATTGACCTGAGTGTGTGCAATCTAACAATTTCTGATTAAAGATCCATTACAAATCACATGTATAAATGTATCACCTAATGTGATTGATTAATACCTATGTTGCTCAGTAGCCTCTGTTCTTGGTTCTTGATAACCAATTTTATCTTTTGTTGTTCTGCTTCTTGAAACTCTCAGTTTGATCCATAAATGTGCTCATTGGCTACAATAATCCTCATATCCTCCTTAAAATAATGATTACAACATCTATTTATAACATATATTGACCTAATTAATTTTTACATATTACAAAACTAACTCTATGATCAAAGGTTTACAACTTGACCTTGATCTCCTAGTCTACATGTTTTTAATCAGTTAGACTGATTAAAACACTTATAATAATGTTTCTTATTCCATAAGAAATAGATTTAAACTAAATAAAAACTCTATAAATAGAATATAGCTATTTTATCTGACGTGGAAGTCAGATCCACTTTTGTTGAGATATAATTGACTTTCGGTGTTTCATGCTTGGTTTGCTCTGAAATTAGTTTGACTTTCTTTCAGTGTTCCTTGGTTGAATTGTTTGTCGAGTTTGTCTATTCTCTTGGTTTGCACTATATTCTGCTTGTCGGGTTCCACTGTCAGTTTTCTCCTGTTGAGTTCTACTTTATCATGCTCATGTTGCACTTTTGGTTTACACTTCAAAACTGTGTGGTCAGGTTTCTCCTTGGTTAGCAATTTTGATTTGAACTGAAAACCTAACTTTCAGTGTAGTGTAACCGATGGTTTATTACAACTATTTTCTCTTTTCATACTAATGGAAAAACTTTATGTAATCAAACTCCCCCTTTGACATTAGTATCAAAAACTGATATGTGCAGAATACTAAAGATTTATAGTATGTACACCATGTATATTACCTTAGTCATTTCATGACTCCACCTATGCATATGCTGGTATAGTATAGTATATGTGTTTGTACACTTATCTTTATACTATCTCTTCCTTTTCCCTTTTGTGCTATATTTTCCTTTTCCCTTTTGTACATATCATTATCCTTTTCCCCCTTTTTTTATATTAAGGGAAAAGGTGTTTACCTATAGCTTATCAAAAATATGAGAGTGAGAGGTCTTCATTTCCTCCATCATCTTCTCCCATTTCTCCTTGATATTCTCAAGAGCCATATGCTCTAATGTGATCCATGCATGCATATCATAGATGTTGTCTGCTACAAACATCTCAGGGGTTACTATAAGTTGCCTTGCTGAACTTAGGTGTGTTTGCAGAAGGGTGAGGTTCGGTAATAGTAGAGATTGTATCACGGTAACCTCCTCTCTAAATTGTGATTCTACTTCCCACAGTTCTTGTCTTAACCTTTTGATCTCTATGATCTTCTCATAATGTAATTTAATTGTATTTCCATATGTGGTTAGACTTTGTGCACTTGCATTCAGATTGGAATCGATCTTTGCAATCTTGTCATTGTTATCCTTTGTAAATTTCTCTAAAGTGCATAGCTTTTGGGTGAAGGAAACAAATTTAGTAATTATTGGATCTAATTCATTAGTTAACTCTCAAAGCTTTACCTTATTTTCTTCTACTTCTTGGCTGATCTTTTCTATCAATTTGTATTGAAACTTTTGTTCTACTTATTCCTCAATCACCTTTTTTGCATCTACATTTTGTGTTGTGATGGCGTTGGCGAGAATGACAAGTTGATCTAGAATGGGGGCATTGTGATCAACATCAATGTTGGGGACTATCTGGCTTAAGATGTCCCTTGTGTTCTCCAATACTAAAGAGTCCCAATGTTTCTTCTTAAGCTTTTCTTGCAAAGCTTTCCTTTGACAGATTTCTCCATATTCTTGGAGTGATTCAAAATCTAATGTAGTTGGGTCACATTTCGGTATTTCTATGATTTCATCTAGTGTGACTTCCAACTTGTTTTTTTGGTCTTCTTCTTTTTCTTCTATGATGCACCTGTATGTAAAACCAAAGCCAGCTTCTCTTCTTGGCATGATGTGCCAGAGGAAGGCTTTTGTGGAGTTGTACCTTTTTCTTGCTGCTCAGTGTTTGCATGTCGATTGTTTAAGGACCTCTCCTTATCAACCTTTGGTGTATTTGCAGCTTCGTCTTTGGTGTCCTTTGATGTGGTATCAACTGTCTTATCTTTCTCATCTTTCTCTTTTTGCACTTCTTCTTTATCTTTCACTTGTGCATCTTTTTTTGTTTGGTCTCCATATTTTTGTTGTGTGTGATCTATATTTGTAACATTTTGATCACCATCTTTTTGTTTTGCACGGATGACTACCTGTTCATAGGTTGTATCCTTCTTTTCATTAGATGCATCTTTTTTCTCATCATTACCCTTATCCTCGGGTATACTTGCATCGACCTCAGTGGTCTTCTCCTTTTGTGAGATTATATTGATTACTTGAATTAATAATGACATCTGGTCTGGTATGTGTACTTGTGCAACATCAATTATAGTGTCCTTTTTGTCGGTTTGGTCCTTGACAATAGTGACATCTTCATATTTCTGAATTTTATTTGAAGGATCATCGATGATGTCAATAACAATATTGTCCATAGTATTTTCCAGCCATGTTTCATCTGCAACATCCATATCCTTGTTTCCTATTGTGTTCACTTCTTATTTGTCCAATTCTACATCAATGATAGTAATTTGTTTGGGGCTCTGTTTAGCCTGATCATCCTTGGACTGTTGATTTTTGGTAAGAGCTATTTGGGTTTTGAGACTTGTATCCTTTTTAGGAATATCAAGTATCATTCTCCATTTAGCCTCACTCTTCCTATCTAGTTCTAGTAGATGTCCCTGAAGCACTTGGTAGGCTCTCAACTTCAGTGAGAATCATTTGGAGTGATTCTTCATCATCTCTTTGATTTCATCCATTTTTTATTCAGGAGGCATGACATATACTAGGGCTCTTTCTCAGAGTGTAAGGCAAATGTCCATCTTGCCGATAATATATCTTGAAGTTCTTTTGGCATATTATCTGCTAGTTGTATTGGAAGATATTTGAATATACACATCATTTTGATAATTTCCTCTTTAATTTTATTTTGATCCACTGGACCCAATGTTAGCCATTTCTTAATCTTTCTATCATTAACTGTACCTAATTTGATGATTGAGGCACACACTTCATCAACTATTTCAAGAATCTTATTCTTTTCCTTTTGGACAGATTCATCATGTTCGCTATCCTCAATGTCTTCCCTTGTTCTTAGGAACTTTCTTCTTTTTGTCGGTCCCCTTTTCTATGTTTGAGGTTTCCTCTTATAGATCGCTACTTGACCTTTCTTTATTGGTTAAGGACTTGCATCCTTAGCTATCTGACTCCTAGTCCTTGTTGCAACTATAGTCCTTGGCTTCTTTGCTGGTGGGTGTAGTGGTGTATCTGAATCTGTTGACTCTGAGTCACTCTCCTTCTCAGCTTCACCGACGGGTGACTGTCCCTCAGTTTCTTCTTCTGTTACCAAAAACCTTTTCTTCAAATTCTTGACCATCTTGTCTTTCTTCCTATCAATCTTCTTCACAACCAAGCCAGTTTTAATTCTTTCTTTGGTTTCTTCATACGTACCAAAATTAGTTTTTGTTTTATCTAATGGCTCATTTATTAATGCCTCAATTTCATTATATGCTTGATCTATGTTCACCTCATAGTCAAGTGGAGATAGCCATGTTTTTCTTGGTACAACTAGCTTGATGTATGTATAGTCAGTGTATACCACGAAACATATGTTAGTTTAGAAATTTTCAATTAACTATTTTGGGATCCTTACTCTCTTCTGCATTCTATCCTTGAATCCAGCAAAGTATTCATCCATGACTGACTCAAATTTATCTCCTAGTGATTTTATGAACTCACTTATCTGTATGGTCACTGGTATTGTTGTGTCCCATTGCACATTACCTATTGATGGGAAAGATTCTTGGAAATAGAAGAATATGCACATATTCAGAGAACCAAACTTACATGAATTTGACTTTGCATTTCTTATTATCTCCATGTTCTCTTCCAATTGCCTTAGTAGTAGTTCTAACAGATCCAACTGCAATCCCTTCTTGAAAATCTTGTAGGCTATATCCACTACTCTGGATGCAATGTTGTTCATCCTTCTAGCCTGAAAGAACTTATATCCTGAGACACATGCTCCAAATTTCAGTTCATCATCATTGATGGTGGATACTTTTAGTCCTCTTCCATCCAATGTAGCTCTGGTATTCTTCTCAATTTCAAGTTTAAGGGGGGTGCTTCAGTGCCTTTACATTGTTGGTTATGGGATAATCAGTGACAACATGTATAACATCCCTTGTTATCAGTTTTGGCTCATCTAGCCATAACTTTTGGTCATGTATCCTGCTTAGTACTAATGGAATCCATTTGGTCTTGAAATCCTTTGTGAACCATAGGGCATTTGTGAGCCCTTTTACCTCGATGTGTTTGTGCTCATCCTTGATAGTGCCATCATTGTTACAAAGATTCTTGAAATATTGTTCAACTTCTAGGTCTCCAATCTCTGCTATCTTGCAGTGAATGTATGTTTGCACATCTTCAACAAGAAAAACCCTAGCTGGTATTCTAGAGAATGCTCCAGCATTGTCGTGTTGTGAAGCAACCTCTAGGCATATCTTATACTTAGTTTCCTCACATGTACTATTCTTGATAAGATTGATCTTGTTCTTCTTAACACTCTTGAGTTTAGTGGTTCTTGATGTAGTTGCCATTGATTATGAAATTAGGGATTTACCACAAATGATAAACAAAGTTCTCAGTTTATGCTTGGTACTTACTTTTCACCTCTGTAGCTGTAAGTGATCTATTGGAGTGTTGTAAACTGGGTTGGAGTCACTCTGCAAAGTTGTGCTTCGTGCTTTGGTTTCACTCTTGTCGCTTCACACTAATCGCTTGGTGAAGAATGAAACCCTTCCATCATCTATTTATAGACTTTTCCCTAAGTCAAGTTATTAATTCTCAACCACTACTCGGTGTGTGAAGACAGAGTCATCAAGTGATACACTAACTTCTCTTTTGGTGAAAATGTGATGCTTCAGGGCAAATTTTAACTTGTTATGTTCATCGATAGATTTCGGTGTATGGTGAAGACAACTTTGTCAACTCACATGATTACCAACAGATCTCGATTTACACTAGCAACTTTTATCTTTATGTGTTGACCGATGATTCTCGGTAAGTGTAGACAACTCAGCTTTGAATTTATACCAATGCATTTCAGTATGTATTGACCGATGAAATTGAATTCATAGAATTATAACAAGTAATACCATAGTGCATCTTGAATCATGTTGATTTGATATTTTTAACTATGTATAATGGAACTAATGCAAAATATATCTTTCTGTAATGCAGTTCCATAATTACTTGTTCTACTTAGGTGGGGGTGGTGATATCACTAGATCCATTGGATAAGGTGTCACCAATTGCATTTCTTGGTCCATCTTCATCAGTGTTTGTATCTTTCCTCCATATTTTGTTTCTCATCTTCTTGATGTCTTCAATGGTGTTTCCATTGGAAAAGGTACTTGTCTCTGCCATTCAGTCTCTGCAGTCTTTCTTCAGATGACCGACTTTATGACAGTGTAGACATGCCATTCCAGGGTTAGTCTAGCCTCTAGACTTTCTTGTCCATTATCTCATACAATTTTTAGCTATGTGACCATATCTTCCACATGTTGTACAATTTTCCCAAGTATTGTAATCCCAAACATACTGGTTACCGACTCTTTTCGGTTGATAGGCAGTCTCTTAACCTTTAGGCTTCCATGCTTGCTTTTTCTTCTTCCAGCATTCAAGAGATGTGTGCCCATGCATTTTGCAAGTAGGACATTATTTGTCCATGTAGGTTTCCTTCTTAGGTTGCTTCACCTTAGATTTACATTCATATGCTTTATGTCCTTTCTTGTTACATTTATAACAGATTCCTATGAATGAAGGTGTAGATTTAGGAATACCTTTCATTTTTCTCCTGAAAACATTTGATGTGTGGCCTTGCTTTCCACAGTGATTGCATGTCATCTTTTTTGGTCTTGTATTTGCATAGACATTCTTTGAATTAGATTGGTTGGGTGATTCTCCATTCTCGATATAGCCTAGTCTGGTGTTGTTGTTGGCTCTCCTTTGTCCATCAAGAAAATCATCCATCCTTTTATTGCTTTCTTCAGCTCTCTTGATTATTTCATTATGCTGTTGCTGAATTCTTACTTCTTGTTTCAACTTTTCATTTTCTTCCCTTAGCTCACTGATAGCTTCTATTCTTTCAATGAGTTTTGTATTCATTCTATTTTCCTCTTGACTCATAAGAATAATCTGATTTGTAATCTCATGATGATGTTCTGTAAGTCTTTGTATTTTTTACTCTTTCTCTTGTAGCTTTTCATTAATCTTCCTTCTATCATCAATAGCTAGTGTTCTCTCTTGCTCAGCTTATCTAGCATTGTTCATGACATCAGTCATTCTTACTATCTGTGTCACTTGATCGATTTGCAGATATTTCACTTGTCCAGCCATATGTTAATTGATTTCATTTAAGCTTGTGATGCTTTCTTCTGATGTGCTTGATGCTTTGCTAGTTGTAGATCCTAAAGATTCAAATAGATCTGGTATTTCTTCTTCATGGTAATCCGTTTCATTACAGCGAGATGCCATAATCTTTATTTCATCTAACAACTATCTCATCTTGATTCTAGCTTCTTTATACTGCTCATAGAAGATCTAAATTTCTAGCTTCTGATTCTCAATACTCTTGTCAAGTCTATACTTCTCCATTGTATGATCTTTTCTCTTAAGTATTTAAACTTTCCAAATAAGAGATCTATCTCTAATACCAATTGTTGGAAATAATGGGAAGTGTGTACTGAGAGGGGAGGGGTGAATCGATACCTCTAAATTTTTTTATCTCTTTTAACCTTTATCCATTGTGTAATCAATTGTATAACCAACCATTTGTTCTATACTATCTTTCTGTAAGATATATCAATTCTTAAACTTTAACAAACATGTAAGCATTCATAGAAAAATTCATGAAAGTTATTGACTCATAACACAAGATATGGTAATGCAGAAAACCCCTGTTAGAAGGTAAAAACTGTAGTGGGGATGGCACCCCCAAAAACTTCACTATCTGAAGATTGGAAGGGGCCGGTGAAGGATTACAATTTTATCACTTCTGATGATCTCCCTTGTTAGGAGTATTATGTGGAGACTTGTTAAGGTATACTCTATTAAGAGCTTTAGAAAAACTGTTTAGTGTGCACTTGATTAAGAGATTTACAATAGGATTTTTAAATCCACCTTTCTTGAAAGGATTTCTTCTATTTTCTACACTTGTTAGAATGCAAACAAAAATACTCATTGACCTGAGTGTGTGTAGTATAAAAATTTATGATTACATATCCATTACAAATCACATGTATAAATGTATCACCTAATGTGATTCATTAATACCTCTGTTTCTCGGTAGCCTCTGTTCTTGGTTCTTGATAACCAATTTCATCTTTTGTTGTTCTTCTTCTTGAAACTCTTAGTCTGATCCATAGATGTTCTCTTTGGCTACAAACATCCTCACATCCTCCTTAAAAGAATGATTACAACATCTATTTATAACATAGATTGACCTAATTAAGTTTCACGTATTACAAAACTAACTCTATGATCAAAGGTTTACAACTTGACCTTGATCTCCTAGTCTGCATGTTTTTAATCAGTTAGACTGATTAAGATACTTACAACAACATTTATTATTCCTCAAGAAATGGATTTAAAAAAAATCAAAACTCTATAAATAGAATATAGCTATTTTATCTGACATGGAAGTCAGATCCACTTTTCTCAGGATGTAACTGACTTTCGGTGTCTGATGCTTGGTTTGCTCTAAAATCACTTTGACTGTCTTTCAGTGTTCCTTGGTTGAACTGTCTGTCAGGTTTGTTTGTTCTCTCAGTTTTCACTGTATTCTTCTTGTCAGGTTCCACTGTCAGTTTTCTCCTGTCAGGTTCCACTGTCAGTTTTCTCCTGTCGGGTTCCACTTTATCATGTTCATGTTGCACTTTTAGTTTACACTTCAAAACTATGTCATCGGATTTCTCCTTTCTTAGCAATTTTGGTTTGAACTGAAAACTTGACTTTTGGTGTAGTGTAACCGATGGTTTATTATAACTGTTTTCTCTTTGCATACTAATGGTAAAACGTTATGTCATCAATGGGTTCTTAATAATTAATTAGATGAAATTGGTCAATGTTGGGATCTTGCTCTTGATTTATTTCAGGACCCATTTCTTTGGGCTTTGGATTGTCCTATTGATGCGGGGATTAATTTTGAATATGTATGTTGGATTATGGGAAAGGTTCAATAATTTTGCATGAGGAAGTGGACTTTACAGGAGAATTTATGAAATGGGAAATTATAGTGGCATTGGTTCTTGCGTTATTGCAACATGAAATGAACTTTGATTATGAATGATATTAGCCTGGATTTCTTCTGTGAATAGCCCTTGGAAGATTTTTTCATTGGATATGTCAGTTAATGAATATGGTGTAGATTGATATTGTGAAGCTTTAGGGGATAAAGGAATGGTAGAAGACATGGAGGATTCTTTAGGGACAATTTATTCATGGGATGTGGGTGTGTCATCCATGTGATTATTTTGGAATGAGCCACTGCTAGACTTGGATAAGTGATTTCGATCATGCTCAAATATAGTTTTTGTATATAAACCAAATTTCAAAGAAAACCCTTGAAAGATTTAGTTTGGGATTTTTGCTACTTGGGCGATCTTGTTGGTGCTACCACATATACATTGGTATGTTGTAATACATTTGTTGATTGAACATGTGGTACAATGGGTTTATCATAGATTACACTTGATTGATGTCTAAAGGATGAAATGTTTTTTGTTGGGCTTGTGTTTGTTTGGAAAACCCTTGGTGGTGGATTTGAGGAATAAGAGGAGAGTCACTAACATGAGATGTGATCAGAGGAAAAATTTCTTGTGAACTTGGTAGGGATTGACTTGTTTTCTTGATTGACACAAGGGGTTGTGTGATTAATTAAGGGAAAATTGATTGCATTAGAAGGAAAAATCAAAATTTGGTGTCGGAACTAATTGAATTATACCATGCTCTGTTTGCAAGGTTTGATTTGGGACTTGACTAAATGAATTTTGATTGAATGAATATTAATTTTGAATTCAGTTGAATTGAGCTTGATTTGGAACTTAATTGAACAAAGTTTTCTCTTGGAATTGATTGAAATGGATTTTACTTAGGATTTGTTTGAATGGTGATTGACCTGGGGATTGATTGAATAAAGATTATACTGTCACTAGCTCCCCCTTACACGACATGGGAATCACCAGAATCGCTTACTTGAAAGGTCTGAAAACCTTGAGGAATTTATGTCTCACAATGAAGAGTATGTGTGGGGCATATTAGTTAGTCTCTGACCTTTCACACAAGAAATCATATAAGGTTTTTGGCTTTCTAAACAATGGTTCATAGTAAGGGAATTTAGTTCAGGGGGTGCGATGGTAATCTCCCTCAGGAGGTTCCCCAACCCTTGGAATAAGGGTTTTTACACATCATAGGGATACTAAGGGAGACTATCACATGCAACTTCCCTTTAATTAGAATTTCATCATAATCACACTTTTATATAGAAATTTAGATGAGCTTAGATTTAGCCTGTTACTATTGGGTTCGATCCCTTGGTGGTGAGTACCTCTTTTCCAAACCAAGGTAGACCCTCTAATTTAAAATAAAAATTAGGCATTGCGATCACTTATTTCTTAAACCCAAGTCTACGCAAAGCGTAAAGGGAGAGTATACTTCACATAATAGTAGGTCTACCCAACAATGTGCAAGCACACCAAATACACCAAGAAGAGTTCACTGAACCTAAGAAATGAAATTAAATCTATCTAATAAAACAAACACATAAAGTTTTGAAAGCATAAAATATCTTTGTTACACATCCTACAACAAACTCGTTAGTAATTTCAATGATATATCTTCATCCCATGATCACCAAGGTGATGCACAAATTATCAGTAACACAAAAATCTCTATCCCAACAAAAAATCATAAATCATGAAAGACAAAAGACAAACATTCAAACAAAAAATGATTATACCTTCCCAGCTGAGAAACAATTAACCCAGATATGCAAAAATTATCCCAAGTGTGTATAAACAGTATCCAAGTGTGCAAAAATCTACACCAAGTGCGCATAAAATGACTCAAGTGCGCACAGGGATAGTCCAAGTGCACAAAAGAATTCCTAACTGCACAAAAGCAATGACAAAATGCATGATTATTCCTAGAAGTGATCCAAACTCAGAATTTACTTGCAATTAGGTGAATTTACCCCCTATTTTGATCTATCTAAAAGATTGTGCTTCATTCCATCATCCTAGTTGAAATATATGAAAGATTGTTGTCAATTAGCACCTCCTTATATAGTCAAACTAGATAAAATTTGCTACAAATTAATCCTCCTACTTAATCTAGGTGAAGATTTTCATTCATTTTAAGTCTAAATGAAAGTGTATGGTTCATTTTGTCATTGATTCAACAGATTCAACATAAAAATCCTTCATGTAATATTACTGAAAAACATCTAATGAAACAAATTGAAATCTATCTAACTTCACTAAACTAAGCGTAAGTGTGCAAATACTAAGTCTAACTATGTAGATCTAATCCTAAGCACACAAAAAATAGTCTGAGAGTGCATCAGAAGTGTCTAACTGCCTATAAATACCCCCAACTATGCAACATAAGCCACCATGTGTGCAAAATTTGGACGTATACTTTCAAAGACATAAAAAAATTCAAAATATGATCAATTTCCAAGCATGATTTCACATTGGGTTCACAAGAATATTGAATAGGAAATTTGAACATAATAAAACATCATGAATTATCCAACCACAAATATATTCTATTATGAAAACATATTCCTAATCTAGCCAATAAAGCCATAAAAAAGCATAAAAGAAATCAAGCCAAATGCTCCTTTGATCAAGCTTCATTGCTTTTCCTTTCTTCTCTAATATTGCTACGCTGCTATTATATGACTAAGTGCACAAAATAGAAAAATAAAATTGACACAATGATTACGAGAATACTAGGAATGTGGTTGAAAGAATGAGGAAAATGAGTCCAATTTATAGAGTTTTGAAACTCAAATTGATGGTCAAGATTAAAATCCAATCGATGGTCAGGATCGCATTTGAAGACTCAAAATTGGAAAATGACAAGCTTATGACAATTTAAGAGTTGCATTTGGAAAATGAGAATGTTATGACAAATTGCATTATGCAAATGGAGATGAGAAATCAAATGCATAAAATAAGAGGAAGGTGTAAGGGTAAATTAGGGGAAAATAGAAACGAAAGGTGTAAGGAGAAATTAGGGGGATGGAGGCTAAATTAGTGGGTGGAAGGAAATAAGTGACAATGAAGCCAAATTAGTGGGATTAGAAATGAGCGAATAATTTAAATTCATAATTTATTAATTCCCACATTTGAGATAAATTAGATAATCAATTAAAGCAAAATTAATTAATCATAGGATAATGGAAAAGAGGGGTAAATGAATGCAATTTATTTATCATGACATACGATTTAGAAAGAAGGGGGGAATTAATGGTTGATCGCCATTTTAGGATTAATTATTTTTGAAGGTCATTAAATTGAACATGGTCAAAGGTCAAATTGATGCAAATTAGAGGATGAATGTTAAGAATTAATTATATAAATTTTATTATATAATTAATAAAGAATGACACAATGTTGAAAAATAATAAAGGTCAAATGCATGACATAGAAGAAAAGTTAGGATAATGGCGAAACAATTTTTTGAAAGTACGCCAAGAAGTTAAAAGGTGGCACTCGAGGTGTTAACCATTTTTTAGTGTCTACATTTGATCCTCTTTGAGATAATACAATTCTAAGAATTGTTTCAAAGAAAAATCAAGAAAAAAATCACTTTAGAAATTGCCCCAGGAAAATCAAGAGAATGGAGGTAGGATGCCCCCTCAAAAAATTGGGCAAAAATTTGGCACGAGGATGATTTTTTGAAATGATTACAAGGAATAACCGAAGAAAAGTTAGAAGAGAGAAGAAATAAAATGGAGGATATCTAGTAATGATGAAACCTTGCTCTCATAAGTGCACTTTATCATTGGAGAGCTTTGTTTAATATGTCAAGTCGACGCATTGCACCATGGCACAAAAAACTAGAATGATAATGCAATCCCTTTGCAGAAAATAGACAAATTACAGAAAATAGAAAAAAGCAATCCATTTTAGATTAGCATCTGATGGTTCTAAAATAGTTCCATCAATATAATGAGTTAATATCTTTTCCACGATTTTACTCTATGCATTTATTTTTCATGTTGCATAATTATGTGGAGTTAAAAGTGTAAATTTAGGATAATCCATAACAAAAAATGAAAAGAGTGCTAAAGATAGGGAGAGACACAAGCACACAAGACACCCCCCCTCAAATTCACTCAATTAAAGAACCCCTCCCCCCAAAAAAAAGAAAAAAAGGAAAAAGATGATTTTGCATTTTATATTTAGTGCATGAACAATCACCAATTCCAAAACAAGAGCAAAGTGGAATTTTGATTCTAATGTTTTTAAATACCTTAATTAGGGTATATCAGACTCAAATTATTGAAGTTCAAGATAAAACTGAGATACTATCATTACAAGCCCAAATTGGCCAAAGAGATACTAGCATTAGCCCGAATTGGCCGAAAAAGACCAAGTTTTGAAAGTGATATTTCTACTCACAACATGAATACAAACTTGTAGAAAAATGTAGCAGACAAAAAATTATGCACTTTAAAAAAATGACATCTAAAAAGGAGTTCGTATGAGCCCAAATAAAGCCTCTGAAGTTGCAAAAATAAGGATAACTCATATATAGTTGTGAAAAAACTAAATTTTCTAAAAAAATCCATGCATTAATATCACAAAATAACTATATCACTAAGAAGAACATCCAAACCAAATTTTGTATAACACACTAGTGACAAGCCAACGATTGTGCTAGATTTTGTACACTATATAGTTTTAAATTAGGACTAATTAAAAATTTGATAATGTATCCTTGCTAAGGTGGTCACCTGCAGTCATGCCATGTGCCAAATCATCGTTTGGGTCTGTGATGCAGGAAGGTTGCGTGGTAGGTAAACATGGAGAAATGATGTGTTGGAGCTACATTGGCTCATGTGGCATTGAGTCACAAGTTTACTCCCGCGTGATGTTGAAAAGGATTTTATTGGGAGTTATGAGGAGTTCTATTAGAGTTTGTGGAGTTGTGGTTGCCAGACAAGTATGCCTAGTATGTAGAGTAGTACAAGGTGGTCATAGACCAAAATAGGGGGTGTGGGGGTAGATACCCATACAATCAAAATTAAATTTTACAATTATATAAACTATGAAAAGAAATTAATAAACTGCTGAATTAAAAAAAAATGTTTTGCTTTTTATTTTTTAAACTGTACCACAGAGTATTTATGCAATCCGTACTGATAGGGAGGTTGATTTTTTTGAGGCCCTAGGTCAACTTCTCGAATTTGGACGATTTGAAAGGTGATCCTAGTTGATTTGTCCCTTCTGATTATGATGGCAGGGTTGATTTTGGCCTAAAGTGTTTAGAAGCTGCAGATTGCTATTTGAAGAAAAAAGGTAAATTTGATTAAAAATACCCTTATGGATCAAATGGTAGCTTTAATTTGACTCAACAATCTCAAATTTTTAGTTGCAATATAAAGCCACAAAAACAACAACCTACAATGCACCAAAATTATTTGAAAAGACTATGCAGTGACACTCAACTTGTCTCTAATACCATGTAAGATTTGGCCATTGAGATAGACACCCAAGATCTAGACACCAAATGGAAGGCATAATAGCGAGAGATAAATAATACAATAATAATAAATTATATTCTCACCTGGAATACAATAGAATTAATATAATGAATGATAGTACAAAGGAGACCCCTTGGTGATATAGCCAAGCTTAGTATGTAAAGTAGTGAATGAGATAATGACAAGTGTCATTATCTCATTACATGATAACCAACACGAAAGGCTATCACTCCACTAAAGGTGGATTGGTGATAGTGTGATAATACCACAAAATGTGGATCACCTACCTAAGGAAAATTCATGTCCACTAAAGGTGGATAACCTACCTAAGGTAAATTCATATGACCACTAAAGGTGGATCACCCTCCAAAGTGGAAAATTTCATCCACAATAAGTGGATATGATAAAGTAATAACATGATTGTCGACACTTAAAAATGACTAATTATTCTAACACAATAAGTTTACTAACATTCATCTTAAATTATTAAATAATGTTTATTATTTAATTAATTTGTGTCATTCCACTATAATCTAAACTCAAAATCATTAGTCCTCTATAAATTCCTATATTAAGTATTTTAATTAATTACTTAATATTTCATCAAATATTCACCTATAAGTGATTAAATAATTAAGCATTATTTAATTATTTCCTACCTTATTGAAATTAATTAAATAATTATATTATTTATGTTAGGAAATACAAAAAATTGAAATATTATTAAGGAAATAATCCAAGAGAGTGCAGCAAGAAAATGTATTATCATAAACCAAAGAATGAATTTTGAATCAAGAACTATCACCAAAAACAATGAGAAGCTCCAAGCTCAAAACAAGAGACAATATTTTTGAAAGGGGAAGACTAAGAAAAACCCCTTGTGCATTTAATATGAATGAGGCAAGAAGCCTAGAGAGAGAGAGAGAGAGAGAGAGAGAGAGAGAGAGAAGCTCATTACAACATTGTGAGAGTAAGAATGAGAATGAGAGAAGAAGAGAGAGAATTCCTATGAGAACCAACTTGTGAGAGACAAATTGAGAAGTGTGTGAGAAACATCTCTTAAGTAGAGATGAGTGAAGGATTTTTCATGTAACTCCCATACTCTATGAATTCCATAGTTACATTAGGTGTGTGCCATGTGTAGGAATCCTCTTAAGGAGAAATATCTAATTTTCTTATTAAAGGAATTAATAAAGTGTGACATGTCCTCCCACTTGGACTAGAGGATAAAATACAATTTAGGATACCTTGGGTTATCCATATTTAAATAAAACACCAAGGAAATATTATTAATTATAACACCCTCCTTTAATCTTTACTTGAGGTGTTTACAACAAGGGGTATGAAACCCAATTTTTTACAAAAAACTATAACTTGGTCTTTAATATAAGGAATAAATTGTATTGTCTTCAAGTTTTCAAGTGGCCTTCTGGAAACATGATGTACAAGCATCTTTGGTAGAGCCAAGAGAAGTAGATGGGTCCTTTAAATGCGTTCAAGTGGAAGTATATGCACATCTTCAAGTAGTCTTATTTAGCCATGGGTGCAAATGGTACTTCAGATTCGATAGAGCTAAGAGATTGAACTGTGCCTTTGGAAAGGTCCATGATTTATCACCTTAATCAAAGAATAGAAAAACCAAAAGTAGATTTACCATAGTTGGGATCTACCCTTGATATAAATTAGTACACCTTTGAAAATAAACTCATAATATGTATCATAAAATAATTCAACTTTAGAGAATTTTTGAAAAACTTTAGAATGAGATTAATCATTAGCAATCATAAAAATGTGTAATGTAGCTAACATGATATCAAGATAAATCATATTCTCAAAGTGAGTTATAATAAACATTATCAATGCTTTCATAAAAGAAACATACTAATTCACAAATGACCACAGAAAAGGTCAACTAATGAGACCTGCATCAACATTGCATTAATCACATGGATATAGACAGTCTACTAATGAGGCATCTCACTCCAAGTGAATGGGTGGCCAATCCACAACCTGCATGACTCATGATCAAAGCAATGAAGTATGAAAACTCATCATCACAATAGTAGAATTTGCATAGAAATATGAGAGAGACAAAGATAAATCAATGGAATAAGTTGATAAACATCAACTAAAGTAGGTGCGTCCCAATGCAACTTACAAAAAATAAATCAATGGAACAAGTTGATAAACACCAACTGAAGTAAGTGCATCTCAGTGCAACTTACAAATGGAACAAGTTGATAAACATCAATTAAAGTAAGTGCATCCCAGTACAACTTACAAATGGAACAAGTTGATAAACATCATTTGGAGTAAGTGCATCCCAGTGCAACTTACAAATGGAACAAGTTGATAAACATCAACTGAAGTAAGTGCATCCCAGTGCAACTTGCAAATGGAACAAGCTGATTATTTTCAATTGAAGTAAGTGCATCCCAGTGCAACTTACAAATGGAACAAGTTGATAAACATCAACTGAAGTAAGTGCATCCCAGTGCAACTTACAAATGAAACAAGTTGATAAATATCAGCTGAAGTAAGTGCATCCTAGTGCAACTTACAAATGGAACAAGGTGAACCCATAAAAGATGTAACTAAGTGCATAACAATAGATCATATAACACTGATAGCAAGTAATGCTTAAATAATAAAATTAATAATAATATTGACGAAGGCAATATCGTAAGATAACTCATAATACTTGAACAAACTATAATTTAACATTATCAACGAGTTAAGTGAATTAGATTAATCATATGACACATATATTTTTTTTGTTCCTTAAAACCAAGAGTTAGATCAAAGACAATCTTCCATGAAGAAAAGTTGACATAATTACAAAAACATGAATAAAAGACTAGCTAAGAAAAAATGTTTACCCCCTTTGTTTAATGAACATAATCTCATTTCTTACGAATAATAATTAAAATGAAATTTTTCTATACCAAATTGTTAGAACCATTTAATTTAATCTCTAGAATCAATGTAGGCATGATTAATTAAGAAAAATGATTAGATTAACTAAAATAGAGATAATTACAATGAATATATAATGATAAAGAGCAAGAAAAATAAATTTACTTTATAAGTTAAGCACACTTTGAATGAAACAAATTTTATTTTAAAAAATCTAAAACTTTATTAAATGTTTAAAATAATAAAGGAGAATTGATTAATATTAAAATAAAATGTGGATTAGTGAATAAAAACGTATAATATACAATGTATTAACATTAACAAAGATTTGTTTAAACAAATAGATGCAAACAAATTTTTTTCCAAATAAAATGCTTTTAAAATTTATAGGAATTAATCTAGATAAAGATTTAATTAAACTTTTTGAAAAGATTTAATGAAACTAAAAAGTAATTAAGATAAGTCAAATTAGTTTGAACAAATAGAAATAAACAAAATGAAATAACGTTAATTAATAATCAATAAATTAAAGAATTAAAGATTAAATGAGTCAAAGATATAAAGAAACGTTCAAACTATAACTAAATATAGATAAAACACAGATGAATCAGAAATGATTAAGAGCAAAGAAGAGCAGAATGAACTGAAATCTCAGAATAATGAAAATAATTAATATTCTGACCCAACTGCTATATTCAGAAAAGAATAATTATACGTTTTACCAATACTACATTAGAACTAACCAACTTCACGGTGAGATAAACTGAAAGAGAAGCAAGGCGATTGAACGAGGAGCTTTAAAAAAAAATTTAAAATGTAATTATAATAAAAGTTGAATTAGGTTGGAAAAGAAGGCATGAAATAGAGAAATGATTGCGAGGTATCTATTAAACGAGCGAAGAAGGAGTAGAATCCTGACAAGAGCCTGCAAACCAATGAGAAGAGTAAAAGGGAAGGAAATGTTTCAGCCAAGAAG
The DNA here is from genome assembly GCA_018584345.1 of Thuja plicata. NCBI lineage: Eukaryota > Viridiplantae > Streptophyta > Pinopsida > Cupressales > Cupressaceae > Thuja > Thuja plicata. The sequence continues at coordinate 1,330,641 of MU224527.1, read as the reverse complement.
AGAAATGAAAATGCTGCACACATCAAGGAGAACATAAAGAACAACTTCTAACGCTGCAAATGGAGGAGACAAAGTTTTGAAAAAAAAAGTTTATGTGAAACAACCAAGGAGGAGAGGAGAAACGTAATAAATGACATAATATGGTAGAATGAAATGATAGAAAGCAGAGATGACATAAAATGATAGAAAACAGGGTTGATATGTTCAAAAGGATCTTGTTTGAAAGGAGGTGAAAAGAATAAATTCTACGTGAATCAAATCTGCGTGGGAGGGAAGAAGCAGACAAAGACAAACAAGAGGGAGCATCAATTTTGTGAATTTTGCAGAGAAAATGTTTGACTGTGAGGTGAGAAGCCATAGGAGAAGGGGCAGCGTGCAAAGGTAAGGTTATGCTTTATGTTCAAATTCCATACAACAACAACCACATAATATAACAATAGACCAAAATAAAATTCACAAGTAGAGAGGCGACACAAAAGGCCCACCCTTCCAATCCGATCCAAATGCAATGTTCCGAATGCTAAATAAAATAGAGGCAGTTTTGCATTGGATAATTTAGACAAATAAGAATGAATTTAGCAAATCCGCGACATGGGTTTTGTGCAGAATGATCCCACTTATCTGACTTGTGATCCATTTTCCAAAATTCACAACCATTTAAGAGAAACACATGATTCTTTAAAAACATTTTTTATTTTAATTTACAGATTCGTTGTTGTTGCCCCAATTTAACTTTTTTCCCCAATACAAGATGGTAAAATATTCATGCATCTAAGCATGGATAAACAATAAATACATGCTCCCTCTTAACTTACAGACCATCCTCTAAAGGCTATGAATGCAAGAGAATACAAATAGAGATATCCAACAAAAAAAATGTAAATTTAGATTATAATGAAGTCTGCAAATAAAACTGTAAGATATGAAGATTTTATCAATGCAAATGCATAGAGATGGAAGAAAACCTGCAAAAAAGATTAGATATATTGTGAAATCTGACAAAAAAATGATAATTAAGCTTGTAGATCGTTAGAAAAATTATGCAAGAAAGAAGTGAAAACCCTTGTGGTTACCCGAAAGAGGGTGTAGATAGAGATAAAAAAAATTGAAATGGAGATGAAAGAACTTAGATTTACAAAATAACGAGAAACCCACACCAAAAAATTAATCAATCAACAAAAATGCTTTCTTCTTCTAAACTGAGATATCCTTCAATAGTCCCTTCATGCAACACTCAAAACAAGGATTAGTAGTGGCTCTGATACCATGTTAGGAAATACAAAAAATGGAAAGATTATTAAGGAAAGAATCCAAGAGAGTGCAGCAAGGAAATGTATTACCATAAACCAAAGAATGAATGTTGAATCAAGAACTATCACCAAAAGCAATGAGAATCTCCAAGCTCAACATAAGAGACAATGTTTTTGAAAGGGGAAAACTAAGAAAAACCCCTTGTGCATATAATATGAATGAGACAAGCAGCCTAGAAAAAGAGAGAGAGATCTTAATCAAGAAGCTCATTACAACATTGTGAGAGAAAGAATGAGAATGAGAAAAGAAGAGAGAGAATTCCTATGAGAACCAACTTGTGAGAGCCAACTTGAGAAGTGTGTGAGAAGTATCTCTTAAGTAGAGATGAGTGAAGGAGTTTGCATGTAACTCTCATACTTTATGAGTGCCACATTCACATTAGGTGTGTGCCATGTGTAGGAATCCTCTCAAGGAGGAATATCTAATTTCCTTATTAAAAGAATTAATAAAATGTGACATGTCCCCCCAAGTGATCAAAAAACAAATGTGACATGTCCTCCCACTTGCAATAGATCGAGGACAAAATATAATTTAGGATACCTTGGGTTATCCATATTTAAATAAAACACCAAGGAAAGATTATAAATTTTAACAATTTAATTTATGTTCCTTCTTTCTTATTATTATTATTATTATTATATTTATGTAATAATTAATTCAATTTCCCTCTCATAATTATATAAATAATATTTTTTTAAACTAACTAATTGTTCCTCTTATAAATAAATAAAGATTAATTATTTATTTATATTCCTAACATGTGCCAATAAATAAATTATTTTATTTATTCAATAATAATTATCTTCTCAATTATGAGTTTCAGTTAAACTCCACCATTCTCTCTCTTAACTGATTAATTAATTCAAGTTATCTATTCTTCTACCCCACCTCCTCAAATCAAAATTAGTTAACAAACCCATCTATTTTATCAACATGAAATCAATTGAGTTCAACTCCCACTCGCTCTGAGTTCAACTCTTCAACCGCAAACAATCAACCTACCAATCATGGAATCTTGATTGGAATCGTGAAAATCTATATAATGAGAGCTTGTTTCTCATATTTGATAACCACAATTGCTTTGAATTCTCATGTTGGCACATAGAGCACTCAATTTCTGAGAGCCCACATTGCATAGAGAAGGAGAACGATGACAAAGGACTTTGGGATTACATGTTCATGGTTTTGATTGATTTCATTATTATTTGATGATAATGCTTAATGTTGTTTTCTTCCTCTTTTGATATTGGGAATACTAATTGCTTAATAAATCTCTTTTTGATTGAGATTATTGATGTTATTGTAGGCTTCTATAGGTACTTACATATCCCTTATTACAGCTGGTCAACCCGACGTGAAGCACAAAGCTTCAAAAACTTAATTTTCTCTGTTTCTACGCAATTTCAAATTTTAGTTTTACACAGATATAGTTTAGATCGACGCACTTAAGGCATTGAATCAATGCACTTGAATCCATATTGACGCACTCACACAATGCAATCGACATACTTACATCATTCATGCGCCGCACTTGCCTAACAATTATTGCTAGATTTTGTTGTTCTATGATTTTTATTCTGATATCTGGTATTTTATTAATTGGGATCTTGGCTTTAACTCCTGACAATATGATAACGATCCCTATTTAGTATTTTTTGGATATTCATCATAGATCTATTGATTTTATGATTGACCTGCTCTTATTTCTCTATTTTTTTTTCTCTTTGTTTTGATACAAGTTACATGAATCATTCGATGCAGTTACAACATTGGATCGACCCACTTATAGATAAAGCAACACACTTGACTGTTCTAAATACCGTAGTTAAAAATATTAAGCACCACACTTATAGATCTGAAGTGCCACACTTTCCTTACAAAATACAAAAAATTCTCTTCTGTCTTATTTCTCTCTAATATGTAAACTGCTCTTTTTTATGGTAATGAAAAAATACAGTGGGACCCCAAAGCACAAGGTTAAAATGTAGGAGCCAATTGAGTAGCAAAAAAGAGAATGAGAGATTAAACAAAACAAAGAACCAACACACAAATTGGTAATTGAGGCACTTGAAGCATAGATAGGATATGAAGGTCTTATAAACACTTATCTGGACAAGGTAAGAGAATTTGATGAAACATTTAATTGTCATTACATCAACACTAGCATGCTTGTAGATTACCATATCAAAATTGCTAGGGTTTTTTAGTACTAAAACTTTCTTGATAGCTTGATGCGTAGAGCTAGCTTAAATTTTTCTAAAGTTAAAATCAATTCATTTGTCTTTTGGTGCTTAAAAATAATAGTGTATCCTCAAACATCACAATCTCATCTTTCAAATTGGTTCTTAAAATTGACACGTGGTTAAGAATTGAACAAAGCAAAGTACATCTGGATTTGGTACAGAAAAATAAAAAATCAAACCCTCATCTAGTTTATTTCTTAAAATGAGCACACATGATTATATGGATGATGTAGATTAGAAATGATTTGGATTTTTGGAGCTTAATCGATTAACCATGTATTTTAAGTCTTTGGTGCGCTTGCACATTCTGTTAGATTAAAAACCTTTTTTAATTTTTTTAGAGAGGTCTTTTTGGGGAAATGGTGCAGGAGCATCAAGGCTTAGTCCAAAGGTGCTAATAGAAATCATCCACAATCAGGGATTGTGGAGAAGCCTTAGACCCCATGAGTCTTTGTTGTAATAAGGGCAAAATGATAAGCCCAAGGTAGAGTCAAATTTGGACACTAAATGTTCTTTAGGGACAATAAGACAACATGTTGTAATTAAGCCCAATGGGCATGGAAGATAAATGTAATGGAAAAATAGGCCCTAATATTTTTAATATGACTTACATGAGTCATTTTTAGGATCTCATAGGGTTAGGAGTCATAATAGATGTGAATTGTCAAAATTGCCAAAATGTTGCTCAAAAGTTACTCAACAACTTTTTCAAAATGTTGTCCAAAAGTTACAAAATGGCTAGTTAGTTTGAAAATTGGTTGTTTTCAGTGGGGAAGATGTGTATGGGTGATTTAAGACCCTACACACAAAGAGGAACCCCAGATGATGATTTTGGTAAAATTTTAGCATTCAAAGGCAATAGAGATTTCTAAATTTTCTAGAAATTTTGATGTAAGTACGGTTGGCATAAGTGTGATTTGATTGGTAGGGAGGAAATTTATTCTTGGTTTCATAAAAAATTATGTTACCTTTCGAAGGTATTTTTTTTGAGTTCATTTGGTGGGGTTTGAAGCATTTTGGAGCAAAATCTTTGTAACCTCCTGGATTAAGGACTTGGTGAGGCTTTCCCAAACAAATACCTTTTGCTTGAGTTTCTACCATGGGATTTGTATGGACCTAGGGGGAATTAAAGTACATATGATTTACTATAAGGTTCTGGAGGAGTTTTGCAGAGGGACCTTGGGGTTGCAGAGAAAGTAGATGCCCTAGGTGAGCATCTCAATGTGCTCACCGTGACTGTGTTTGAAAATTAGGTTGCAGAGGGAAGGGTAGAGTGGTGATAGAAAAAAATGGTGGATCTTTTAGTTTCTTAGATCCCTCTAAGTGTCCATGGTGGTAGGAGTGTTGGTGGAATTGAAATAAGGGGTGTTTCTTTATAACCCAACTAGGATTAGGCCTAATTTCCTAATCGATGCAGAGTGATTTTGAAGTACTTGTTGGGGGAGTTCGAAACCAGGATCTAGGGTTTGGATATAATTCCAAAAAGGGTATTTTTTATGCCCATTTTTTCAGAAACATCTATGATAAATTTGGAATTTGTACCCCCAAAACTAGTAAACTAGGGCTATTAGGAAATAGGCCTATTTATTAGGTTCAAGTAGACAGTTTGATGTTCTGAAGCCACTTGGAGGGAAATAATAATTGAAATTTGAAAGGTATTATAAGGGTGTGGGAGTCCACTCTACCAATAGTATTTTAAGTCCCTCAAAATTTATCACATAGCCATTTAATAGGAATCAAGGATAGATGGAAAGAGGAGTGAGATGTTGAGTGACTAAAGAGGTTTGGTTGGTGTTGAGAGGAGTTAGTGAACAAACTATTTGAAGGGGTTGGAGTTGTCCAAACAAGGAGGGACACCCACCTATGTTGTGGGCACTTTTTAAGTTGAAACTTTTAGTTTTAAAAGATCCTCATAGTAGAGGACATGAATACATTAACCCCGCCCCATCAGGAAAACACTTCTTCCTCAGAGGATGACCTCAAACCACTAATCCTTCTAACTAGTATATAAACAAGACATGGGCCAAATCTATGAATGTATTATATCTAGCCAAGATTGGGTGAGTCATGTTGATGATAGTATGGATTAGGTGAATATCCCTAAGTAGCTAGCATGGTCACCTAGAGACTTAAGTGTCTCACACACATACAAACTGATTGGGTAGACACCATAGACCTTACTATGACCCGATTAAATAGAGACCCACTTGGTTCACCTCTGAATAAAGAGTATTATTATAGTGCAAGGGGTTGCAAAATTTTTGCTAAAGATTCCCATCATATGTTTCCCATGATAATGTGTTAATGAAAGAGATCTTCACTAGCATGAAAATAATATCGGGGAAAGGCAAAATCATGGACACCTACAGAATGGATCTTTGTGTCATAGTAGTGTGACAATGGTTGTGTGAGATGACAAGAATCCAATAAATTGGCCTATAACATTACATCTTAAAGCCAATTTGACCTAGATTAATCTGGCTGCCTCTATTTTTGTTGTGATTGACCATATGAAAACTCGCAGCTTGAAAAAGTTGTTGAACATACATTGATCATTTCTTTGAGTCAGTCTTGCAGCTACACTGATTTTTTGTGATTATTGAGTTTGTACACATCTCAAACATTGGTCCTACAACATTTTCCTATCAGTATCCTATTAGAGAAGCAAACAAATTCATCAATACAGGTCCTAAAACATCACACTTGGCTCTTATCTTTAAAATTTGGTGATTGACATACCCTTGTATATTAGAGTCTCATATCCAACATTTTAGCAAAATCCCTAGCTTGCATAGTTAGTTAATTCCTACATAGTCATCATTATATTCCAAAAATACAAAAATCTAAAAAATATAGCTTACATATCCTAAGGGTTAAGTTTTCCACCTTTCAGAGTCTTTTGCAGATTAGAGGGTGCATTTTCTTAGGAAATTCTAGTAGCAGTCTTGTGTATTATCTTGGATTCATCAAAATATATTCATCATATCTTGCCTTGGCTTAGGCACCTATAATTTTGGCTGACACTTATCTTAGATAGACATCATTTCTAGTATCAGTCATTATTGTCCTACCTTTTTGAAGTCAAGATTATCCATAGAATCATTCAGGTCTTTCCTTAGAGTGTTTACTTTTGAAGTTTGTAGAATCTCTCTCACTTCATATTACCTATACCTTAGGCATCATTCTAGTAATTCATTCTTAGATTGCATCAACATCTTATTATCAGAAAAAAAAACTAGGTTCCATTCATCCTTTGCTTATGATATTCACAAGATCCCAAAAGAGAAAAGGCACGATGGATCTTGACATAGAACCCATACATAATACCAACAATGAAATTAATATTCCTATTCAAAGGACCCTATGACTAGATTTCAACAATCTAGAGACCATTCGATGTCATGAGAAACACATGCTGACATCCCACAATTACCTCCTATCCCTCCACTAGGGGATGAATTCTCATTCAAGAAAATCAGTGATAAATGTAATGACAGTGAAGACGTTAATAATTCCTTAGCAAATCTTGGGGTAATGACTATCATGGGATCCCTATTAGCAACAGACACAAATATATACTTCAAAATTCTTGCACAAAATGGTGCCAAACTAGCCGCTGGATTTAACACCTCCTCCATAGTAGAAACCATTTCCATGCTACCATCTTGGCTTGCTTCCACAAAACCCCTTCTGATCATCTCCATTTTACCTTCCTGCCACTCCACTCAAAACACATCCCAAGTAACCACGTCTTCCACCACACTAGGAATCCAATACACCAAGCTCTTTTTTCCACTTTTCCACCCACATCAAACACTCCCATCACAAAAAAAACACATTCCATAATGACCTCAACCCATCCAATGGGTACATCCAATATGGCCTCACCAGGGCACAATCTCAGCAATCTATTGACATGAGCCCCCCAAATAACCCAAGGGCCACCTCAACAACAACCTACCAATAATATGCCCATAGGTGTTCCTTCTAATTTAGGAATAGTTGTTCCTTCCAATTTAGGAATTCCCAAAATAAATCAAGGGAAACCTCGACAACAACTTCCCCCAAATCCCAACTATTCAATGATTTTGGCTGTCTTTTTGAAACATCATGGAGTAATTGGGCCTAGCATTTCCAACCCTACAACACCACCTCAACAGAAGCCTCTATACATTCCACCACCTCAGTAAAAACCTCCATATATTCCACCACCACAATAAAAACCTCCATACTGATGACCTATAACTGATTGAATGTTTGAAGATGTTAAGTTGTGTAAGATCTAAAACTCAGATTGAATATGAGGTCTCTAGATAATAAGAATTGCATATGAGGAGAGACCCTAAATCCAATTTTAGTCTTATACACTTAATTATTATGATAAGCAATTGAGAATACTTGTAAAGAGCTAAGGAGTAAAATACCTACCTCATATCATAGAAGATCTTAAGAATGTTATTTTCTAAGGTCTGTACTCTGTTTTTGGAAAATCTAAAGTATGATTCGAAATAGGAATGCAGAGACGAACAAAACCCAAAATATTTTTCTGATTTGACACTATCTTATGAAAAAGGTTGACCTTGACCCACAAATGTCACCCTTGACCCAATAATCTTGACCCTGACCTGTACTTCCTCGAAACAAAATCTATTTTTAGATCCTGATAGTTCACTGAAAAGGGTATCCAAATTTGGTCTTAGATCCGCTGTCCTGTACCTATAACTCCTGAAAATAGCACCTATAGATATCTGAAAAGAGGGTTTTGGGGTGGCTAAATAGGGTTTTTCCTTAGTCAAACCCCTATTTTGGTGATCTCCACCTCCACGAATAGCCAAATGTATAAAGTATGTGTGTGTGTTTGGTCTTTGAAAAGAGTCTTTGAACATGTAATATCAATATATAATCTTCTAGATTAACAATCCTAACATAACATGGAAATGAGAAAGCAATGAATATATTTGAATATGATAAAGAAAGCATGCCAAGCCCCCAAGGCTAAAGTACTCCTACCAACTCACAATCCATAATTGCTATCCCATGATAATGTCCTTTGAATGCTCGAATGTTGAGAATGGTAGATCTAATAGAAAAGAGCACCTTCTTGCTTCCGTGAAGATCTATAATAGATTGTCCACAAAAATGCTTGAATGTATCAACATGTCCTCATAGATTTGTCCTTCTATATCATCCTCTTTCTTATTTTCATCATCATTGCATCATGTCATCTCCCGATTTCGTTTCATGATCAAATGAAGGCAAAAGAGAGTGTTTATATAGAGATCTCAATATAGGTCTCCTAGGGAAATGCTAGGGACCCAAATTAAAATTTCACCTTGGATTATGGTCCAATAAAAATCACCAATAAAGGATGGAATGAATTAAATTAGATATCGGAGAAAACCTTTCCGCATCCGAACCTGCGGACCTATTTTAAGTTTAGAACCCCGATAAGCTCCGAAATTGACAGCGGGGACCAACACCTGACATAGGTCTATGTTGACCTCACCCTTAACCTAGGTCAAGGTTGAATTCACCCCTGACCTAGGTCAGGGTTGATTTTGACCTTGACCTGAGGTTTCAGGCAGGTCTCTTAGTGGCCTCTGTGAGATTCCCAGGTCAGCAGGGGACCTAGGAAGGTGATGGAACATACCAGAATGCTGGGAAGAAGGCCTAGAGGCCTAGAGAGAGTATGCTAAGGTATATGAGGGCCCACACATAGTTCCTACCTAGAAAATAGAGTCATAGAGATGGAAACCGAGGAGGATCCATAAGATCCTAACCCTAATTTCACCTAATCATGTAGAATTGAACACAAATGTATCCTAAATGCAAATATGATATTTGAGTGCACTAAATGAAGGTGATAAACCTACCAAAATGGGAGTGCTTCCATTTTAAGATGATACATTTAGCCCCCACTTTATCTTAGATATGACACTACATGAGTATGTAAGCTAAATTAAGAAAACATCAGAAAGTAAAAAGGATATAGCCAAGTCCTCAATGTAGAGATCCTGCAAGAAACCATTAGTACCCACAACTTGCAACACACCAGGTTTAAAAAAAATCCATAGAGAACCTAAGCCTTACTACAATGATCTTGAGAAGTGTATAAAGCCCCTTATTCCCCCCAATGTTTCGGCTTACTAATTTTTGAAAGGTGAAATAGGGTGATAAGGTAAATTCTATACACTAAATATGCAATTTATTGAAAATTCTTTTCCTAAACCATTTATAATGTTCCTAAACCTTCCTAAACTAACTCACTAGGTTGGGTATCTGAATCATGATTCCAACACCTCTAACAACACTGAAAACAGAGCTACCAAACTCAAGTTATGATGAAGAGAGTGAATATCTGTCTAAATGCATGTAAAAGGAAATTCAAATTTGACCTAAGTAAATTCAAATGAAACCCCCCAAAAAAACCCTAATAAAACCCTAATTTGAAGCTATAAATAAGAGAAAGAGACACTTACCTCCTCATTCTTACCATTTACAGAAGTTGGAAAAGGAGACAAGATGCCAAAGAGAGAAGAATTTTGAGCGAGTCGTATGGAGGTCCTGAGAGAGCGCCTGGCCAGTGGACAACCACTACCTGAGGTAGGTTTCCTATTTTGATATTTAAGATTGAAAAAATCATGTTTTTATAGGGAAGGTTGACCTTGACCCAGAAAGGTCAACCCTGACCCAGTTATGTCGACCTTGACCTTCTAAGGTTGACCCTAACTGAGAAGGTTCTGTCCTTTTTGGGGTGAATGTCGACCCTGACCCAAAAAGGTTGACCTTGACTAGGTAAAGTTGGTAGAGTATTTTCTTGATGATAGAGTACTGATATGATACTTTTCTGTGCTTACATGACCATGTCTATCTTCAAGAGCACCCCTTCGGAGGGTTGCTATTGACTGTCAAAGAGAGCATGTATGAGTTACAAATGGATGAGATACATCTTTTGAGAGATGTGGGATTATACTGGGTAGAATTCCTACCAGAGATGAGGTTCCATCGGTCCATGAGTTCCTCCATGATAGAGAGATGGGACAAGGATACTTGTTCCTTCCATCTGCCATCAGGGGAGGTCACAATCACGCTGGAGGATGTGTACAGGATCCTATGACTTCCAGTCTGAGGTGAGCTTGTTAGACCGAGAGGACTGTGGGGTCCACTCAAGGTGTTGGGAGATGGAGAGTATTTTTTGGGATGGGTACCATAGATGAGGACCCGGTCATATCAGATCACCTTATCATCCATACTAGCAGGTTTGACACCTTTGGTACGAAATTAAATGCTATGTATACTTTCGCTGGTTGTGATACCCAACACGAAGGGTACAATTTTCTTAGCACCATTTACCAATATTGTGGGTAGGATGGAGAGTGATAGAGTTGTTTTCCCATGGGGGCACAACATGTTAGCCCATCTTTACCATGAGTTGAGTCAGCTAGTGAGATTTCAGCGGGAGAGTCTTACAATATGCACCTTGTTACAGGTTTGGATATTTAAGCACTACACATGTACACAACCATAGGGTGTTCTAGTGATGATAGATGCAAGCACATCGAGAGCCTTTACATATCCGCTAGCAGATGTCTGGCAGTATGGGGATATCCTCTTTTGGAGAGTATGCCTTGACCGTGTACCAGGTGTAGATATGATATGGAGACCTTACTGTCAGATGATAGAGTGGCTAGATACTCGATATAAGTTGAGATACTTACAGTGGTGCAAGTTTCTAGAGGGTCCCACCAATCATGTCGTGATGCCATATTACTATGATAGGGTGATGAGACAGTTTGGTTTGATATAGGGCTCCCCCAGACAGTTCCTCGGTATGCATACCTGATGAGATACTATTAGAGACCCGACGCCATACGCTGACCTACAGTAGCAGACATTGTGGATAGTGAGATATATGAGACCGAGGATATAGAGGTAGCCCCTAGGACATCCTATGTAGGTGTTAGCAGAGATTATATCATATATCAGAGTTTACAGGGGACCCATCCTATCTTCCCTGATGACTACCCTATAGGTGATCCAGGTCTTTCAGAGAGGATGCACCGGGGTGGTGACGTATCAGAGGAGGAAGAGGAGGATCCCATTCTTGAGGGAGATACCATGGAGGAGGAGAGAGTTGAGGAGAGAGAAGAGGAGAGAGCAGAGGAGATGCCCCCTGGAAACAATACAGGTATCATTGATCATGCAGTCTATATTTCACCTTTGAGATCACGATGACCTCCCTGAGCACACACAGAGACACCACAACCTAGACCCAGACATAGTGAGAGAGGGGAGAGTAACCACTCCATTCCCCCACCATCTAGATCCTTCGGTGATATTTAGGAGGGAGATCCAGGTATGACATATGTAATTTAGTTAGAATGTTTTGAATGAATGTTTTTCTAGAAGAAGTATTGAAAGAAAATTCTTGAATTTTGTAGCGAGCATAGCGGAGTGGAGGAGTTTTGTATCTGAGGTTCTGAAGGATACATGCATATCCTATCGACTACTAGCTAGTGAGCAAGAGTCCCTTATAGGACAAATGGATCCTGAAAGACATGCAGATATCTTCCTATGTGTACAATGTGAACTGAGGCTATGTAAGGAAAGAGAGAATAAGTTGATGGCTGATCTACAGAGAGCCCAGGAGCATAACCATGAGATGAGCATATTGAGGAGTTGTACATAGACTACCTTTTTGAGATCCTCAGCCTCACACCATAGATCAGAGAGAGCTGGGAGCCACCAACCCTTAGAGCATAGAGACAGAGTTTGATAGATATGGCACATGTGCCATATACATACCAAACTTAGAAGAAGTTTATTTATGAAAAAGACTTTGTTTGAACAATTATTTTTATGGTTGATTACTTGGATTTTCATCAATATACAAAAAAACCTAAATAGAAAGAAAATAAAATGTGTATGAATGCATTCAAATTTATATAACTTATAAAATGATTATTCTATAAGGAACACACACATACATAAAGAGGTTTAGTTAAGGATAATAACATTTGAGATGCATAATATTAATAGGTTCCTTAAGAGGGACACCATTCATATCAGCAATTTTATAAGCACCTGAACTAAAGTCCTCAATAACCATAAAAGGTCCAAGCTAATTTGGGCAAAACTTCCCTTTTTCGCTAGGTAGAGCATTCACATTCCTTTGATTCTCATATAAGACTAAATCACCTACACAGAATGACCGTTCAATCACCTTGTGATTATACTATTTCTAGAGTGATTTATGATAGGCCTTAATATGTTCCAAAGTGTTTATCCGTTGTTCATCTAACATTTCTAATTCTTGTAATCGTTGTTCCCGAAAAGTATCTTTGTCAATAATCCCATGGAATGAAACACGCAAGGTTGGTATTTCTAATTCCAAAGGCATAATAACGTTAGTACCATAAACAAGATTATACAGAGAAGTACCAGTTGCCGTACAAACGCAAGTCCCATAAGCCCACAAAGAATAAGTAAGCTGAGTATGCCAATCTTTCGCATGTTTGTTAACTGTTTTCTTTAATATTTGTTCAATAACTTTATTCGATGCTTCAGCTTGACCATTAGATTGAGGGTAGTAGGGAGTAGAAAATCTGTGTTGAATATGATATTTCTCCATGAGTTTCATGACTTCTTTATTCTTGAAAGAGGTACCATTATCTGAAATTATCGTTGAAGGAATACCAAATTGTGCTATAATATGATTAAGGCTAAAATCACAAATTACATCCGTAGTAGTAAAATGTAGGGGAATGGCCTCTACCCACTTTGTAAAGTAATTTGTAGCTGTGAGGATGTACATATGTCCTTGAGAAGAAGCTGGTGATATTTTTCCAATAAGGTCAAAACCCCAAACGCTAAAAGGCCACGGAGTGACTTGATTACGAAGCTTGCGAGCAGGAGCGTGGATTAAATTACCATGTTGTTGACATTAAGGACACTTTTTAACAAACGTAAAGGAATATTTCTCCATTGTTTGCCAATAATATCCCATTCTAAGAAGTTTATTAACTAAAGATTTCCCACCAAAGTGCCCTCCAAAAGAACCAGAATGAGCTTCTGCTAAGGCGACGGGTACTTCTGTTATGTTAAGACATCTTAATAGAAGACCATTGTAAGATCATTTGTAAAGTGTATCAAACAAAATGATATAAAGAAATGTAAGCTTTCTAATATGATTACGTGTGTTCCTTGTTGCTGATTTTGGAAAAGTATTATCTTTCAAAAAATGAAAGACATGAGAATACCATTCATCAAAATGCAAGTTACAACAATCAACAGTAACCTTATCAGAAATTGTAGGGTTTTTAAGAGTATGTATAGTAAATTGAAAGTATTCATCATTATTCTCAAGACAAACCAAAGAAGTTGCGCTTGCCATGGTGTCTGCATGTCGATTATCTTTCCTAGGTAAAGTTTGAATCGTATAACAAGAGAATTGTGAAAGAATATCTAGAGCCAAATCTTGATATTGAATCATTTTATCATTCTTAGTCTAATAACCTCCTTTTATTTGTTCAACAATTAATTGTGAATCCCCATAAATTTCCAAATTTTTAATATGAAGGGATGAAGCTACTCATAAGCCAACTATAAGATCCTCATATTCCGCAATGTTGTTAGTACAAGGAAAAGTTAATTTATATGACATAGGGATTGGTTTCTTTGTAGGAAGGACCAAGATAATGCCCACCCCAGAACCTATCTTACATCTACAACCATCAAGATATAATTCCCAAACATCTTCCTGTTTAATTGCAAATATATTCTCATCTGGGAATTCTACTGACGTAACACTTGTATTAGAATGAGGACAAGGAGCTTCAGATAAATAATAAGTTAAAGCATGTCCTTTGATTGACTTTTGAAGGATAAAATTAAGATCAAATTCTATAAGTAACATCACCCGCTTTTCCAGACGGCCAGAGAGATCAGTTTTTGAGAAAAGATGTTTCAAAGGATCAAATTTAACAATCACATTGACCTCAACACTCAACAAGTAATGCCAAAGTTTCTGACAAGCATAAACTAAAGCTAGGCATTGTCTTTCTAATTTAGTATATCGTGTTTCATGGTCCAAAAAGGTCTGACTAATATAGTATACTGGTCTTTCCTTTCCTTCACTGTCATGTTGAGCCAACAATGCGCTTACAACATTGTAAGTAGCAGAAGTATATAGATAAAAGGGTTTATTGAATTGAGCAGGTTGTAAGATAGGAGGATTAGCAAGATATTCCTTAAATTTCTCAAAGGATTGCTTACATTCCTATTTCCAAGAAAAAATGGTGTCTTTTCTAAGTAAAGAAGTAAAAGGAACAGTCCTATCAGCTAGGTTAGAAACAAAGTGACAAATAGATTGTATTTTACCTTGTAAACTGCGTAATTGAGAAATATTCTTAGGAGGAGGCATGTTAACAATAGTATCAATCTTTTTAGTATCGACCTCTATGCCTTGCTTAGAGATTATAAACCCTAATAATTTTCCAAAATCCACTCCAAAAGTGCATTTCTTAGGATTCAATCTCATATTATAACTCCTAATTCTTTCGAATATTTGCCTTAAAATGAACACATGATCCTCTCTTTGTATATATTTTGCCAAGATATCATCCAAATAATCTTCCAAAATTTTGTGAATGTAATAATGATAAATCAAAGTCATGGCACGTTGATAAGTTGCTCCCGCATTTCTTAATCCAAAAGGCATCATGACCCAACAGAATTTCCCCCAAGGTGTTATAAATGCGGTTTTAAGTTGATCCTCAATAGGAATAAATATTTGATTATAACCCAAAAATCCATCCATAAAATATAATAAAGCATGACCTACAGTTGAATCCATAATCATGTCAATATTAGGTAGCGGGAAGTCATCTTTTAAGGATTCTTTATTTAAATCTCAAAAATCAGTGCACATTCTAATCTTATTTTCTCCCTTAGAAACAACCACAATATTAGAAATCCATTCAGAATAATCAATAGAACGGATGAACCCATCACCTAATAGTTTTTCGATTTTAGCTTTTACTAGTAAAGCAATGCCCAGATTCATCTTGCAGATCTTCTGTTTTAGAGGTTTAGCATTAGGTTTAAGAACAATATTGTCAATAAAAATCTTAGGATCTATACCTGGCATATCCGAATATGTCCAAGCAAAAATATCTTTATATTCAAGCAAGAGGGAGACCAATTGATCATGTTCATCTTGACTCAAACCTTTTCCAATTTTGATTGTTTTTTCAGAATCATTCTTATCTACTTGAACTTCAATGGTCTCAATTATTAATAAGTTACTTTGTATGGGAGGATCCATTGGAAAAGGAGAAATATATTGTTCATCATGTTCTCCAAAATAGGCCTCATTGTTCAGACAATAGAGTTTTCTTCTTTTATGATGAAATCTAGGTAGATCTTGGTAAGCCCCTAAAAAATTAGCGAGGGCTTCATCCTTAGGGAAGATATCCAAACTAGGATTTTGATCCAAGTCAAGGAGAAGAAGATTAACCAATTTCAAATGTCCAGCAAAAATATTATTAACATTAAGATGAAAAGCAGATGGTTTCCTATAAGGATTGAATCCTAACCCATAAGTATAATCACAACCTTCATTATCCAAGGGTACTTGTATACCTTGCTCATATTTACCACAACCTTTCCCATTAAATCCTAATTTCTTGAGTAAATGATAACCAGAACCATATCTATCGACCATATCAGATTGAGTTAAAGGAGCAACATATGTCACAATGTCATAGCAATCCGGTTTTATTTCACAATCGTTTCATTACCTGAAGCAGCAACAAAGTTTCTTTTTAATTCCTCAGATAGTGGAGAAGGGATAAAAGCTTGTTTTTCAAATTCACTTTGTTCTTTCATAAATTATAAATCTAAGACTTTGTATTCCCCTATGAAAGAAGGATTGAAATCCAATGTTCCCCAATCATCTTCTGTCGGAGAAGAAGATGGAATCTCAGCTTGTTTAACTTCAGGTGGTTGCTCAGGTTTTTTACTGGGTTGTATAGGATCAGGAACCTTAGCATATTCTACATTCAGGCAAGGATTTGGTGCATCATCCGCATGTAATGTGTACATTAGATTATTATAAACAAACCTCACCTTATGATGAAGAGTAGAAGGAACCGCATGCATAGTATGTAACCAAGGTCTTCCTAATAAAAGGTTGTAATTGAGTGGTCTCTGCATAACATGGATAGGAGTATAGAGGAGAATAGGACCAACCTTGATAGGTAGCGCATTAATACCCAAAGTTTTCTTTGCAATGATATCAAAGCCACAAATAGGAATATTATCCAGTTGAATGGTTGTAAGATCGGCTTTAATTTCCCTAAGCATATCCATGCTACAAACATTAAGTCCAGATCCATTATCAATTAGTGTTCTATGAATGATACTCTGATTAATAGAGACAACAACCATAAGAGCATCATATTGATTCTGCACCTCAATAGAAGGTAAATCATCATCATTAAACACAATAGGAGGTACAGAAGGCACATTATGCATGCACTTAAAAAATTAATTAATGTTCTCTTGGTTAGGAGGTGGAGCGGGAAGAGTGGATAAAGATTTTTGCAATGCCTTATGATATGTAGGAGAAGTTTGAAGTAATTCCCATAAAGAGATCTTAGCTGGAGTAGTGTGTAACTACTCAACTAAATCATATTCCTTAAAGGAAGAAGGTAACCTTGGTGCTGGAGGAAGCACAGGTTGAGAAGGAGGTAAAGTAGTTGGGACAGAAGGTTGAGGATTTTTTGTGTGCGATAAGCATGCGAAACAGAATCAGTGTTATCAAAGAAATCCAAAGGATCTCTAGGTTTACCCTTAACAGTTATTCGGGGACATCCTTTTACCATCATCAAAGGTTTAGGAAATACAATTCTAGGTATCTCAATATTGCAAATAGAGGGGTATGAAGTTAACCATGCATACACTTTATGGTAAAAGTCAATTGGAGAGATTGTGGAGGAGGATGAAATGGGAATGGGATCCATAGAGATCTCATTCGAATCATTTGCACACTCAATTCCATGTACCTCATTAAGGGATCTATCCTTTTGTACAATAAAATCCTCACCAAAGTATTCTAAACAAAAGTCATACATGTTGAGCACAAAAATAAAATAACAAGCATGTAAATATTTTTGTGTTTTCTTAAAGAAATTTTATAATTTTTTTTATTTAATTTTTTTTTTATTTTTGACATATAAGCATAAAATAAATCTACTTCTATGTTCATGCAAGATCTAATATAAAATGTAAATCTAACACCAAGAAAAAATAAAGAGTTTTCTATCGCGGGTTGACCAAAATGTAAGATCTAAAACTCAGATTGAATATGAGGTCTCTAGATAATAAG
Organism: Thuja plicata; assembly: GCA_018584345.1. NCBI lineage: Eukaryota > Viridiplantae > Streptophyta > Pinopsida > Cupressales > Cupressaceae > Thuja > Thuja plicata. The sequence goes on along the minus strand of MU224527.1, from coordinate 1,312,698 downwards.
AATTGCATATGAGGAGAGACCCTAAATCCAATTTTAGTCTTATACACTTAATTATTATGATAAGGAATTGAGAATACTTGTAAAGAGCTAAGGAGTAAAATACATACCTCATATCATAGAAGATCTAAAGAATGTTGTTTTTTGAGGACTATACTCTGTTTCTATAAAATCTGAAGTATGATTCAAAATAGGAACACGGAGATGAACAAAACCCAGAAATCTTTTTCCGATCTGACACTATCTTATGAAAAAGGTCGACCTTGACCCACAAATGTCACTCCTGACCCAATAATCTCAACCCTGACCTACACTTCCTCGATAGAAAATCTGTTTCCAGATCATGATAGTTCGCTGAAAAGGGTATCCAAATCTGGTCTCAGATCCACTGTCCTGTACCTGTAACTCCTAAAAACAACACCTGTAAATATCTGAAAATAGGGTTTTGGGGTGGCTATATAGGGTTTTGCCTTAGTCAAACCCCCATTTTGGTGATCTCCACCTCCACAAATAGCCGAATGTAGAAAGTATATGTGTGTGTTTTCTCTTTGAAAAGAGTCTTTGAACATGTAATATCAAGATCTAATCTTCTAGATTAACAATCCTAACATAACATGGAAATGAGAAAGCAATGCATAGATTTGAATATGATAAATAAAGAATACCAAGCCCCCAAGGGTAAAGTACTCCTACCAATTCACAATCCATAATTTCTATCCTGTGATAATGTCCTTTGAATGCTTGAATGTTGAGAATGGTAGATCTAATAGAAAAGAGCACCTTCTTGCTTCAATGAAGATCTACAATAGCTTGTCCACAAAAATGCTTGAATGTATCAACATGTCCTCATAGATTTGTCCTTCTATATCATCCTCTTTCTTATTTGAATCATCATTGCATCATGTCATCTCCCAATTTTGTTTCATGATCAAATGAAGGCAAAAGAGAGTGTTTATATAGAGATCTCAATATAGGTCTCATAGGGCAATGCGAGGGACCCAAATTCAAATTTCACCTTGAATTATGGTCCAATCATAATCACCAATCAAGGAGGGAATGAATTAAATTAGATATCAGAGAAAACCCTTCCGCATCTGAACCCGCAGACCTATTTTAAGTTTAGAACATCGATAAGCTCCGAAATTGACAACGGGGACCAACACCCGATAGAGGTCTATGTTGACCTCACCCTTGACCTAGGTCAAGGTTGAACTCACCCCTGACCTAGGTCAAGGTTGACCTTGACCCTGATCTAGGTCAGGGTCAATTTTGATCCTAACCTGAGGTTTCAGGCAGGTCTCTTAATGGCCTCCATGAGATTCCTAGGTCAGCAGGAGACCTAGGAAGGTGATGGAACATACCGCAATGCTGGGAAGAAGGCCTAGAGAGAGTATGATAAGGTATAGGAGGGGCCACACATAGGTCCTATCTAGAAAATAGAGTCATGGAGAGGGAAACTAAGGAGGATCCATATGATCCTAACCCTAATTTCACCTAATAATGTAGAATTGAACACAAATGTATCCTAAATGCAAATCTAATATGCGACCGCACTAAATGAAGGTGCTAAACCGACCAAAATGGAAGTGCTTCCATTTTAAGATGAAGTTGATGATCACCAAGATGTAGAAATTTAATGCAAGACATTAAATTAGTTAATGTATTGTATTGTCATTGATGTCAACTTGATATAATCTGATTGGTTATATACAAAGTGTCAAAGACTTCAGAGAACAAGAGAGATAAAGGTTATGCTTTCAATAATGCATAAAAGATTAGTATTCACTAAGTGACTACAAACACCGATGGGTAGGGCACCCCGACAGACAGAGAAACCCAAGAAGAAAGTCACAGTGATGCCCGAGAAAGAAACCCGACAATCATTACCGACGAGTAGAATCACAAGCATTACTGATGAGAAAAACTTCACAATGATGCCTGATAGATAGACAACCCCGACGGAGATGCCCAAGGAGAATTGAAGTGTTGACTGAAGCTAACAGAGAGTTAAAACAATGAAAAGAATTGAAGTTAAGAAACTATAAAAGAATTAGCTGGCAAGAGCTAAAGAAGGAGTTAATTGGTTTTTAATATTATCGCCAAGTTAAAACCATAGATAAGTAAAAGATTCAAAGTTGTTTTATTCCAGTTGTCAAAGAGAAATCTACAGGATAAAACTGAAGTAAATCTTTAAATCAAGATTGGATAGAATTGTGGATAACGCCAAGAACAAGAAAGTCAAGAACTAAGAAATGGTGAAATCATGTCTATAAAGAGACAAGCTAATTCATTACGAATCAGGGGTGAATAGAGAAGAATGATGCTGGAGAGAAACTTGTGAAGAACAACTTCATACAGACCTAATCAATAAAGCTGAAGAACAAAGCTAATTCTGTGAACACCGAGAAACAGAGAAGCACATCATCACCAAGCAGAAAGAAGTGGAACAAAGGTATTGAAAAGATACATTGATTAGAAAGGTATTATGAGCTTGAAATAGATCTGAAAATCTGCAAAGTATAGTTGTATATGTGAACAAATCATTTACTGTTTTAATTTGACCATTGGATCAGAAAGTCTCTTAACTGAGTAGGACTTAAAAATCCTTTCTATATTGAGATACATCCCAAGGAGTATCAAAAGTTCTGGTCATGAAGATAGCATGAGATGCCAAATACCATTTGACAAACTATGCTGGGTTTGGTCATAAAAGGTCGCATACAAATGCCAGATATCAAATGACAAACTATTCTATTTAAATCATGTAACAAGGTGACACCTAAAAGTGTGTTTGTAACCTTTAATAGGCTTGGTTCTTCATCGAGCTCACTTTAGAAGAGTGAAAATTTTGGGGTACTGGTCCCAAGTGGTTTTTCCCTTAACAGGGTTTCTACGTTAAAAATCCATGTGTCAATGTGTTTACGAGTCATTACTTTAGTGTTTTGTATTACACATAACTAATTTGGATTGATCAGTATACACTAAGTTATTTACTGCATTTCGATAAATGAAAGACTACTAATCAGTAAACAGTAAGAATAAGGTTTAACAATGAACTCCGAGCAGTAGTTATTTGTTGAGATTATTTCAAGGCATTCATCTTGTAGGACTGAAGATAATTAGAGGCATATAATTATGGTAATTAGTTTTTGGGTTAATTTATTGGAATATTTTGAGGCCACTAATTCACCTACCCCTCTTAGTTATTCTAAAAATTGGTATCAGATCTTGTGTGCTTAGAAAGGGAGTTTAACAACTCAAGCAAAAGATCACAAGATGAGCAAACAAGATGTGCCCAAGTTGAACAAAGATAACTTTGCATCATGGAAAAGCAGAATAAGACTCCACCTATCAGGTATTGTAAATGATGTTGTTCAATACTTAGATACTAAATTTGTGTTGCCTACAGGACCTCACACACTTGAACAATTGAGAGAAAAGCATGAGCATAATTGCATGATGATAAAACTTGCTTCGTTTCTCTCTAATGTTGAATTTGAAGATGTCAAAAACTACACCTCTACAAAGAAAATGTGGGATAAATTGAAGCTGGTACATGGAGGAGATGCTAATATACTAGGAGCTAAGGAAGAAAGCCTTAAGAGCTAAATTTGATGACCTAAGAATGAGAGAAGGAGAAAATATCACTCAGTACTGCTGCAGAATAAAAGAAGTAGTCAATGCTATCCGAGCAGTTGGAGGCATAATTGAAGAAGAGATAGTGGTAAGTAAAATCCTAAGATCCTTACTACCTATATATGCTATTAGAGTATCTGCTATACAAGAAATGAGAGCAGTAGAAAACAATAATGTCACTCTAGATAGGTTGGTTGGTAGACTGATTTCATTTGAGATGAATAACTTTGATAATAGTGTCTTACCATCTATTGAGTTTGCATTCAAATCTTCTTTGAAAATAAGTAAGTCAAGTCATAAACACACTATTAGAAATGATAGTGAAAGTGATAGTGATCACCAAGATCTTGATGAGATTGAAGCACTAATGGATAGAATATTGTAGAGAGGCAAAGGTAGATACAAATGTAAATGGTCACTTGTATGTTTTAATTGTAAAGAGATTGGACACTTTGCAACTAGATGTCCTAACAGAAGAAAAGAAGACAGAAGTAATGATAGATCATATGAAGAGAAGTTGGCTAGAAGTGATAAAAGAGATTACCAAAGCAACTGACAATTTGAAAGAAGAGATACCTGAGACTACAAGGACAAAGGGAAGAAAGCTTGTTACCTAGTTGAGAACAAAGATGGAGATACTAACACCAAATTTGATGAAGACATTGAGATGGTATTTGTAGCCATGAAGGATGATTTAGACAAAGAAGAAAGGTATGTAGAGACTGCACTCATATATAAGGTTAGTAAGAATGATGTCTGGATTATAGATAGTGGATGCACTCACCACATGACTGGTGATAAACAAAATTTTGAAAATTTTGAGTACTATAATGGTGGAACAGTAAGAATGGGTAATGACACACCTTGTCCAGTTGAAGGTAAAGGAACTATTATGTTGAAAAACCTAATCAAATGTGAAAATGCATACTGGGTAAAAGGACTTAATTATAATTTGTTGAGTGTTTCACGACTGAATAACACAGGTAATTGAGTAACCTTTGAGAATAAGAAGGAAAAGATCTTCAACGAATCAGGAAGGTTGATCGGAACTGGTGAACAGACAAAAGGTAACCTATTCTATCTTGATGACATTAACACCACTTGTTTAATGGCTAGAAATGAAGACATATGGTTATGGCATAAAATATTATGTTATGTGAATTTTGACAACATGATTAAGATAAGCAATAAAAAGAAAGTAAGAGCCTTACCGAGCATGTAAAATCCCGAGCATATCATGTGTAAGAATTGTCAAAAAGGTAAGATGAAAAAGTCTAGTTTAAAGAGTAAAGCCCATACATCTAATGCTATTTTAGAATTAGTCCATACTGATCTATGTGGACCCATGAGAACAAAGAGTTATTATGGTGATAGATATTTCATTCTCTTTGTTGATGATTATTCTAGAATGATGACAGTTATGTTTCTAAAAGAAAAATCAGAAGCATTCAAGATGTTTAAATGGTATAAAGTTATGGTAGAAAAACAAAGTGGTAATGAATTGAAATGCTTAAGATTAGATAGAGGAGAAAAATTTATTTTAGATGAATTCACTAACTATTGCAATGAGCATGGAATTAAAAGACATGTTTCAGCACCAAGAACACCATAGCAAAATGGGATTGCTAAAAGGAGAAATAAATCTATTATTGATTGTGCAAGAACACTAATGATTGAGAAAAGAATCACTCAAACATTCTGGAGTGAAGCTATCAGTACTGTTGTCTACACATTGAACAGAGTAAAATTGAAGAAAGACACCAAAAAGACACCCTATGAGCTTTGGTATGGTTACACACCCAATGTAAGTTACTACAAAATTTTTGGTAGTCAATGTTATATTTTGAAAGATGATAGAAATGGAAAGCTTGACTCTAAAAGTGATGAAGGTATCTTTCTAGGGTATTCCACCAAGAACAAGGGTTATAAATGTCTGAACAAGTCCTCTAACAAAATCATTGAAAGTGAAAATATCAGAATAGATGAATATGCAGAGAAAAATGATGAGGAAAGCAGGAAAGAACCAAAAGAATACAATAGGTTTGTTTACACTAAAGAACCTAACACTCTACCCAAGAAACAATGTATCGCTCCTGAGCAACATAACATTGCACCCGAGCATCAGGCTGCAAATACCAAAAATTAGGAAAATATTAAAGATGATGTTCCAAGTGATGGAGATCAAAATGAAGGTCAAGATGATGATTAGAATGATGGAAAAAGAGCTGAACTGAAACTTGCAAGGTATGTCAGAAGACATCATCCACAAAATCAGATCATAGGAGACAAGAAGGCTAGAATGAGAACAAGAAGTAAGTCACTAAACACTAGATGTTTAATTTGTGATTTTGAGCCTAAATCTGTTAATACTACACTTGAAAACGAAGAATGGGCCAGTGCTATGAATGAAGAAATAGAACAGATTGAGAAGAACAAGACATGGACACTAGTACCAGGACTAGATGACAAGAATGTCATCGAAACCAAATGGATATTCAGAAACAAGCTGAATGGGAATGGAGAAGTCACAAGGAACAAAGCAAGGTTAGTATGCAAGGGGTATGCACAAGAAGAAGGTATTGACTATGGTGAAACCTTTGCACGTGTTTCTAGAATAGAAAGAGTAAGAATCTTACTTGATTATGCTGCATTCAAAGGATTCAAGGTATACTAGATGGATGTTAAATATGTATTCCTAAATGGAATACTAGAAGAAGAGGTATACATTGAACAACTAGAAGGGTTTGTTGATCCAAACAGGAGAAACATGGTATGTAGAATACACAAAGCCTTGTATGGATTGAAATAAGCACCTAGAGCCTGGTATGAAAGACTTCACTCCTATCTCACAAGCATTGAATTTGTAAGAACAAGTGAAAACATCAATCTATATTTAAAAGAAGATACTGATGGTAATATTTTGATTGCTGAAATATTTGTTGATGATATCATATTTGGGGGTAATGATATGCTATGCAAATCCTTTGCTAATGAAATGAGAAAAAAGTATGAAACTACTATGTTTGGGGAGATCAAATTCTTTCTTGGTCTACAGATTCTTCAACAAGATGCAGATGTATATGTCACACAATCCAAATACATCAAGGAAGTGTTGAAGATATTCAAAATGGAAGATTCCAAGCCAGTTGGAACACCTATGGCAACCAGATGTAAGCTAACAAAAGAAGACAAATCAAATGAGGTAAATCAGACCTTTTATAGATCAATGATTGACAAACTAATGTATGTTGTTCATACTAGACCAAATATAGAACATGCAGTTGGAATAGTTGCAAGATTCTCTGCTAATCCCAAAGAATCACATATGACTTCTATCAAGAGAATTCTAAGATATCTAAAGAACACCAAGGACTATGGCTTATGGTATAAAAGAGAAGGAAAATTTGAGCTTCAACTCTATACAGACATTGATTGGGCTGGAAACTTAGATGACAGAAGGAGCACAACTGGAGGAGCATTCATCATGGGTGACAGACTTGTCACATGGATAAGTAAGAAGCAAGGATGCATCTCACAGTCTACTACAGAAGCATAATATGTGGCTGCTGCTGCAAACTTCTCTAACATTGCATGGAACAAACAGTTACTGGAAGGTATGAATATGAAAATTCTTGAACCAGTGATTATCTATTGTGATAATACTAGTGCAATTAACATTTCAAAGAATCCAGTCATGCATGCTAAGACTAAGCATATTGGTATCAAGTATCATTACTTAAGAGAACAAGTGCAAGAGAAAGAGGTGATAATAGAATATGTTCAATCAAAGGAACAATTAGCTGATATATTCACAAAGCCATTGCCTAAAGATACATTTGAGTACCTGAGAAATAGACTAGGGGTCTGACCCTTGTCTATTGGTTAGTAAGATGACTAGGAGGCTGCATCAGCCTGCACATAATTAGAAGATCATTTATGTTGATCCAAGCACAAAGATGGACTGCAAAGATACATATGTACACAACAAGGTACATATCTACAACGAACACTAGAGTTACTGTAATGCTGATAGATAGGGAAATTCAAGGAGTATATTATAAAAAGGTGAAAGGATATAACTTTGGCATGATCAATGTTTACTTTGGCATTATTATCAAAGGGAGAGAAGTTCCTAAGAATTCAAAGGGAGAGATAATAATTATTCAAAGGGAGATAATATCCAGAATATCCAAAGAGAGAGATTACATATGAAATATCCATCATGACTATCATAAGGGAGAGAAGTATTCAAAGGGAGAGATGAATTATTACTATCAAAGGAAAAAGAGATGATCAAGGAGAGGGACAGTAAAAGGGAGAGACAACATCAGAGAAAGAACCAGAAACCACTACATCTATCAAGTGAAGGGGATAAAGATTAAAGAAAGCACTCTGCAAGAAACACATCTAAGCTATATGAGATTATCGAGAGCCAGGCATTTGTATTGGTTATAGAACAATAAGATTGGTATATTGATGAACTAAAACTGATATATTTCATATTGTATTAGTAAAAATATAGTGTGATAATGTAGTGTGTTTCCATCAATGCCAAAGGGAGAGATTGATAAACTATAACTGATTGAATGTTTGAAGATGTTAAGTTGATGATCACCAAGCTGTAGAAAGTTAATGCAAGAAATTAAATCAGTTAATATATTGTATTGTCATTGATGTCAACTTGATATAATCTTATTGGTTATATACAAAGTGTAAAAGAATTTAGAGAATGAGAGAGATAAAGGTTATGATTTAGGTAATGCATAAAAGATCAGTATTCACTAAGTGACTACAAACAAAGACATGTAGTGCACCCTGACGGATAGAGAAACCCAAAAAGAAAGTCATAGTGATGCCCGAGAAAGAAACCCAAAAAGCATTACTGATGAGCAGAATCATAAGAATTATCGACGAGAAAAACTTCACAATGATGCCCGACAGACAACCCCGACGGAGATGCCCGAGGAGCATTGAAGTGTTGAATGAAGCTAATAGAGAGTTAAAACACCAAAAAGAACTGAAGTTTAGAAATGACAAAAGACTTAGCTGGCAAGAGCTAAATAATGAGTTAACTGGTTGTTAATATTGTTTTTATCACCAAGTTAATACCAGAGATAAGTAAAAGATTTAAAGTTGTTTTATTCCAGTTGTCAAAGAGAATTCTATGAGATAAAACTGAAGTAAAGATTTAAAGCAAGATTGGCTAGAATAGTGGATCATTCCAACAACAAGAAAGTCAAGAACTAAGAAATGGTCAAATCATGTCTATAAAGAGACAAGCTAATTCATTACAAATCAGGAATGAATAGAGAAGAAGGATGTTGGAGAGAAACTGGTGAAGAACAACTTCATACAGTCCTGATCAATCAAGCTGAAGAACAGAGCTAATTCTGTGGACACTGAGCAATGGAGAAGCACAAGATCACTGAGCAGAAAGAAGTGGAGCAAAGGTATTGAAAAGATACATTGACCAGAAAGGTATTACAAGCTTACAATAGATCTGAAAATTTGCAAAGTATAGTTGTATATGTGAACAAATCATTTACTGTTTCAATTTAACCATTGGATCAGAAAGTCTCTTAACCGATCAAGACTTAACAATCCTTTCTATATTGAGATACATACCAAGGAGCATCAAAAGGTTTGGTCATAAAGATAGCATGAGATTCCAGATACCATTTGACAAACTACACTGGGTTTGGTCATAAAAGGTAGCATAGAGATGCCAGATATCAAGTGACAAACTATTCTATTTAAATCCTCTAACAAGGTCACACCTAACAGTGTGTTTGTAACCTTTAACAAGGTTGGCTCTTCACCGAGCTCACTTCAGAAGACTAAAAATTTTGGGTTACCGATCACAAGTGGTTTTTCCCTTAACAAGGTTTCCATGTTAAAAACCCATGTGTCAATGTGTTTATGAGTCATTACTTTAGTGTTTTGCATTACACATAACTAATGGATTGATCGGTATACACTAAGTTATTTACTACATTTCGGTAAATGAAAGACTGCTAATTGGTAAACATTAAGAATAAGGTTTAACAATGAACTCTAAGCAGTAGTTATTTGTTGAGATTATTTGAAGTTATTCATCTTATAGGACTGAAGATAACTAGAGGCTTATAATTGTGGTAATAAGTTTTTGGGTTAATTTATTGGAATATTTTGAGGCCACTGATTCAACCCCCTCTCAGTTATTTTAACACATACACCCCACCACATAAAAAAACATCCATATGTTCCACCTTCTCAGCAACAACCTTCATACATACCACCACCCCATCACAATCAACAACCTCCATACATCCCGTCTCCTCAATATGTTCCACAACTGCATTATCTTCCACATCCTCTACATGTGCTACAACCTCAATATACTCAAAAAATCATTAAATTCCACAACATGTGTCTATGACATACATGAATTTAGGCTACGGGCACCCATATAACCAGACACCATCTTATAATAGTGGGACAACATTTTTTGATCTTAACGTAGTGCCATTTACACTAATGCCCATTGAAGCCTTTTCCTAACAACTCCAAAACTCCAAAAACATGTCATTAAATTAAAAATAGGCATTGCCAAGAGTTCTTACACTATTTCTGATCTTAGTCCTTACCCATTTGATAGGAAATTTCACATGCCACCTTTTCCACACAATTTTGAAATGCCTAAATTTGACAAATACAAGGAAAAGGGTGATCCCTGGCACCATATATAAAAATTATTTAGATCTTGCATAGAAGTGGCATACGATGAAACCTACCTGATGATATTTTTCCACGTAGTCTTTGTGGGCCAACCATGGAGTTGTTTTATAGACTTCCTCCTGGGATACGAACCTGGAATGAACTAGCTAAGAAGTTCATATAAAACTATTCACACTATTATCACAGAAATAACATTTTTGGATCTATGAACAACCAAAAAAATGAATCATGGGAAATTCTCCTCATTCTTACAAAGGTGGATAAATGTCGCCTCAAAATCATCTTTCCATGTACCTCTAAAAGAGAAGATCCATATGTTCATCAAAAGCTGCCAACTTGACACGATATGTGAATTAAACTCCCAACGAATTGAAACCTTTGAAGAACTAGTTGAGAAAGGGATAAAGGTATAAAGATCCATCACCCTAAGAGGAGTCATAAATAAAGAGGCCAGAAACCCAAAACTTTATGAAAAATCCAAATACTGGTCTAAAAACAAAAATGTGACAAACTATAGTGTTGTTGATGCTAAGGTGGTCCAACCAGTCATATGCATACAAGCACCACCAACACCTACTCAGAACACCCAATCATTGAAAACTACCCAGAGGGTTAACAAAACTTTAACATCAAATTGAGTAGTTAATTGGACTTACCAAAAAAATTCTTCAATAAGGACCATCACTCTGCCTTGAGAGTTTACGCCTCTTGCAGAACCTCTGGAGAAAATTATTGAGAAATTAGTATAATCACATTCGGTTAGCTTAACTAAAATCAAACACTATGAAGGTACCAAAAAAACAGCATGGTGGAACAAAAAATTCTTATTGTGACTATTACAGAACTAAGGGATACAAGACAAAAAATTGCATGCAATTGAAGCATATTGTCCAAGACTTTTGTGATCATAGTGAAATAGAAGTTATTACAAATATGGGCACCAACAATCAAGTTCAAAAAATATTCACAAAGCCCCTGATGGATCATGGAAAAGGTAAGGCCTCCAATTTTGGACATGACAATAAGGCAAAATTTACCTACCCCAAACGTAATCCTGATCTGACCATAAATACCATTACTATCTGAGGTCTTGACACTAGTTCCGTTGTTACTACTCGTCGATCTAAAATCACAGTACAAGGAGCGCTATCAAAAGTTATAGTAGAAAATAAATAATCTACCTCACCAGTAGGTCATTATAACCTATAAGACCATCTCAAGAAGACCTCAACACAAATTTCCATCTATGAACTACTTCACATATCGCCAAATAAAAAAGAAACATTAGATACAGACCTACAACAAGCCTCTATTACAAAAGACATAAATGTTGATGATTTTCAATCCATGGGGGGAAGTATATCCATGAAACATCATGTTTCATTCATTGAGAAAGATATTCCAACCCATAAACAATCTCACAATGATCACCCTTTTCACCTTGAAGTCTTTGTCCACCTCTATAAAATTAGACGAGTCTTGATAGATGGCAGAGCGGGTCTAAATATCTATACCTTGAAATTGGTAAATGCACTGGGATATTTTGATAGTTGTGTATATGCTACCAAGAAGATCATAATAATAACATATGATGATGAAGAGTGTCCTTCCTGAGGTTTAATAAGCCTCCCAATCATACTAGGTCCAAAAACACAAGACGCTGTATTCAAAGTACTAGACCTAGAGCTAGGTTACAACATGCTCTTGGGATGACCATGGATTCATTCCGGTCAAGCGGTGCCATCTACTTATCATAAATTATTAAAGTTCCATCACAATGGAGTTGAGATCACCATGCTTGGTGATAGAGATCCTTTTCTTTACTGCACACATCTTAGAGGACCTATTTCTAATCAAGTACCCACCAAACATGAGAAACTATGACCTCTTAATATCAACACATAGATTGTGTAGACCTAGAAAAATCAAATGAACCACCCACATAAGAACTCAAAATCCAAGTCAAAGAAAATGGATATGAAGAATTATCCTATGCAACTCTTCTATGTAGGAAAGCTACCAATCTCACCCTATTCATATGGAAATCTTAGGAAACCTCTTCAGAGGAATAAAAGGATAACACTTGTCTATCCACCAATAATGCTTATAAGATGGGGAGACATTCCCGAAGAGATCATAGAAGACAACTTATCCTCCTGGTTGTATATAGATGAAGAACTCCTTGAGGTCAAAATTCTAGTACAAGAATATGGATGGGGGTATACCATTGTCCAAAAACAAGGGTATAATGGATAGTCTAGATTAGTAAAAAATGAACAAGGAATTTTTGATCCAATTGCAACTACCCAAAATTATAAGCATCGCAACTTAGGTTATAGACCACCAATAGAAGGCATTATGAATACCTCACCACCCTCTGATATTAACGCTTTTGTTTATAACAAATTTGAGAAATTTGAGGAACTCCATTTTGACACAAAATCAAATGATTATGAGTGGAATTCCCCCCACACTACCAACACCTTACACCTTAACACTGCTATTGCCTGACTCTATTTACAAAATATACCCATAGATCACTGAACATGGATTGAAGAATTTTGGGCCTGATCTAAACCTTCATCCTCATCCTCATATGAAACTCATGAACCAGTGTCTGAATCATATGTCAATACCTTAACCAAACTCCCACTTTTGTCCTTCCAAACCAAAGACATCATATCTTTGGTTTACCCTTACCTTATAGATTGAGAATAAAAAAATCCGCTGACCATAGACATTTTTGAGGATGATAAAGCTATTGTTGATTTCTTTGGACTAAGACAAGGCATACCTATGGGAGAATAGAAAATATGTTTTAACATTGAATTGGATAACACAACATTCTTTGGGGAGTTATATCAATCTTGTAGTCATAAAATTGAGAAAGAAAATATAAGGCTATTAGGTGAAAACCGAAAGACATCTTATAGCTGTAAAATAGTAAAAACAAAACAAATATTCAAGGGTGAAAACATATATGATGCACCAAGGATTGAGATATTTATATACTTCCAATTATAGAAGAACAATCACTATTACTAGCAGAGAAGAAAGTAATAATCAATATTGGCACTAAAGAAACACACCGACTGATCCACTTGGCAGAGTCATTAACACCAGAAGAAAGATAACAATTCATTTAGTTCTTATAGGATAAGAAAATCAACTTTGCTTGGTCATACTCTGACACGCCTGGGTTAGATCCAGAATTATTCCTACATCACTTGCCACTAAATTCAAAAGAAAATCTATATAAATAAAAGCTACAAAAGATGCATCCAAAGATTGCAGTATTGGTCATAGAAGAATTGAAGAAACTACTCGATGTGAGAAATTTTTGACCTATTGATTAAGTTTATTGGATATCCAATTTGGTACTGGTAACTAAGTCCTGTGGAGCTGTAAGAATTTGCATCAACTTCAGGGATCTCAATTTGGATTTCCCACAAGATGACTTCCCCTTACCAAAGTTTGACATGATCGTTGACCTAACTTTAGGGTATAAAATATTTTCACTCATGGATGGTTTCTCAGGATATAATCAGATCAAGATAGCACTAAAAGATCAAAATAAAACAACATTCAGTTGTACATGGGGTACTTACTATTGTTGTATCATGCCCTTCGGTCTAAAAAAATGCAGGAGCAACATATCAAAGAGAAATGACGACTATATTTCATGACATGATTCATATAACCATGGAATACTATGTCGATGACATATTAGCAAAATCCCTAGAGAGATATATGCATTTATCAGTATTGGGACCATTCTTTGACTTACTTCAAGAATAGAAGGTATGGTTAAACCCAAAGAAATGTGTCTTTGGAGTCACATCAAGAAAATTGTTGGGATTCATTATCTCCCACAGAGGAATAGAGATCAGTCCTAAAAAAGTACAAGCTATTATTAATATACCTCCATTAACAACACTAAAGAATTTGAGGAGTCTACAGGGAAGGCTACAATCAGTAAGGCGATTCATCTCACAACTAGCTGACAAATTCCATCCATTCCAATGCTTTCTACACAAAGATGTCAAATTCACATAGACAAAAGATTTTCAAGCCACATTTCAAGTATTATAGGACTATCTTCTCTTAGCACTAGTCTTAGTGGTACCTATTCCAGATCATCTCCTATTGTTATACATCTTAGCTATAGAGCACTCAATGGGAGCATTATTGGCACAAAATGATTCTCAAGGGAAAGAAAGAGTCATTTATTATATCAGTCAAACACTTGTGGCATATGAATTGAACTACACTACAATTGAAAGAGCATGCTTGGCTATAGTTTTTGTTTCCCAAAAACTTAAACACTACATGTTAATTCACAAGATGATCCTAATAAAAAAAATGATCCATTGAAATATCTATTAAGTAAAGCTACATTGACAGGATGCCTCGCCAAATGGGTCATAATACTAAGTGAGGTCAACATTGATTACATGGACATAAAAATGATAAAAGGACAATCTAGTCATCCAATATTGATAGAATTCTGAGATGAAATCATATTTCCAAATGAGGATCTTAAACAATGGAAATTATACTTTGGAGGCTCTCACACATAAAAGGGATCAGGTACCGACATTGTATTTATCACTCCCCAAGGAGATTCAATTATGAGATCATATATACTGAGCTTTGATTGCACCAAAAATATAGCAGAGTATGAAGCACTGATCATAGGGATCAAGACAACTGTCCAATGGAATATCCAACAATTATGAGTATTCAGAGACTCTCAACTGATTATCAACCAAGTCAATGACAGTTGTGACACTAAAGATGACAAGTTGATTCCCTACAAAGCCTTGGAAGAAGACACGAAGAAACAATTTGAAATGATATCATTTGAACAAATCGCGACAATCAAGAACAAAGAAACATATGCAATGGCTACCATAGGATCTTTTCTTAATATGCCACTAGATATGAAAAATTGTGAATTCATGGTTGAATAGCTCACGATCCTTGCATTTGAAGTGCCCAATTCTGAGGTTGTGTACAAAATGTTTAGTCCCAATTCTCCCTGGTACCAAGATATATATACCTACCTAACTAGCCAAACTATCCCCATTGAATTTTCCAAGAACCACAAGAAGTCCTTGATAAGGAAAGCCTCCCATTACAACATAATAGCCAATACACTTTACCGACATAGTCTAGATGGAACACTCCTCAGATGTATCAAATTGAAAGAATTACAAGCCATAATATTATAACTACATGAGGGCATTTGAGGTGCTCATTCTTGTAGTGGCTGTACCTTATGTAAGAAGCTTTTAAGAATTGTATATTACTGGCCTACAATGCAAATAGATGATTTCCTATATGTATAGAAATTCATGAAGTGTCAGATACACGGGAACCTCATCCATGCAATCGAATCACCAAACTTACCTTGACTCCAAACATACGAACTCTATGGTGGACCAAAAACATTTATAAAAAGTCCTAAAAAATTATCTTTGGACAACCAAAAAAAGCGTAACACCAATAAAATTATGAAATAAATCTCCTTTGGATGTCAATTTAGTTATTTTACATTTTAAAACAAGAATTTAACGACATCATACAACAATTTTAAGCTTCAACAAAACTAAGTCAAAATAGTCAAACTCATCAGCAAGTCCTCGGTCAGATTGATCAAACTATCTCATCTATCAACGGAGTCCCATAGCACAATCTTTTGTCAAGAAAGTCATGTTATTTTAGAGAAGGAAGGGAACACTTGAAACTAAATGAAGTAGTCTTATATAGGGTACCTTATACTTCATTTGATAGCATCAACAAAACACCAACAAATCAATGTCCAAACTACTACAAAAACATAGACACAAAATAAGTATGGCTTCTTACTTGTTGAGTCATTTCGGTCTTATTATGTATTTGTTTTTACAAGTTATGTTCATATGCATCACCATGATTCCACCTAAGTGATAAGAGATGTCGTGATGGTTCATAGCTTATCTTTTTGTCTTTTGTCTATGGAATGTTGGTTGACAAACCTTAACATAGCATTTTGGGTGTATGTGGAAAGAGCCTTCACAACTACATGTGGTATCTAAATGCATGGATTTCAATGGATAAAAAAGTTGTGATATGCTTCACATACCTCGACTCTTAATGCACGAACTAGATTTATAAGCCCATATTCATTGTCTGTTCAGACTACTTGTTAGAATGCAAAAGGATAATCACGCCTAGATCTTTAATATCTAGGTATGATGATATTCAAGTTTTTCTATAATAAAAGTGGATCAATGATGAAATTTTTTTATCAAATAAGTTGGAGTTCAAAGGTGGTTAAGAGATATTCAGGTTCCAATTAAGATTCATTCTTATTATCTCTCACTTTCTATCTCATTTTCTCTCATCTCCTATCTATCGCTTATAAAAATTCTTTATGTTAGTCCTAACATATTCCTTAAGATAAAGTATCATGATACAATAAAAAGAAAATCAATCATCCTGCATCCAAAGCATGTTAGTCTACATACATCATAAAATCATACATATATAACATATCATAAATGCATCCATCCATCCAATCATATAAAAACACATAGTCTATCATTATATCTGCATCATAATCATAGTATGACATAAATAACATATGTGTGTATGTTGAAAACCTACATGTGTGGAACAAGCTCAAGCATGCAAACATTAGTCATAAATCTCTAATCTACACATATTCATAAAATCTTGAAAAATACACAGTGGATTCTAACATAACCTATGATGAGCCAAACAAGTGCACCCAAGACTTGTTGATTTGGTCTTAGAGAGGAATGTGGTTGTTCTCTCCCAACACAAAATATAAATTCCACTTGATTAAATGATGAGAAATGATACTAAATGCAAAATTAGATGAAATAATATTGAATGAACTTAAGAACTAGTTATGGAGAACTAGTCTCAAGCATTAAATGCAAAGATGAGTAGGAATGAAAATTAATTGTAAGATCCTAGTATTAAATGTCAAAAACTAAGAACTATGAATGGAATGAAACTACCATGATAAATGTAAAACAACTACCAAACATGTTAGTAATTTCTCTAAATGAATGCAAATAACTCTAAGAACAAAATAACATGATAACTCTAATGCAAAAGGATAGATGATTTACTCTTATAAAGGCTCCTATTTATAGGATTTTGGGGGACTTGGGTGAGGTGGATCTCATGTGGCATCCACATAGGTGCCACATGAAGGACACATAAGCAATGCAAGAGTCCAATTTTTCTCACACATGTGTGAGAAACTTGAGATGTGATGGATCAATGTGCACTTCAAGTACCCATGTAAGAGATCTTGTGAGAGATGTCATAGACTTGGTCCAATGAGACATTTTTAGCAAGTGTAAGAGGTTGTCATCAAGGTTGTAAGAAACATTGTTTAGGAATTTTTAGAAATATTTGAAAAGATAATTTTTGGAAATTTTCTCACACATGTGTGAGCAAATAATTAGTACTTAATGGGTGTAGGGATAAAAAAATTAGCCTAATTAACCTTAGTTAATTAGTGAATAGGCCTATTAGTTGAGACTGATGTGGGTAGGGTAGGATCTAGGTCTAGATTTACGATTAATCCAAATTAGATTTAGACTAATCATAGCTTATTAGAATATTAGAATGTGAAGGGAATAAATAAATTAAAATTTATTTAAAAGGGGGGATTCAATAGAGAAAAGTTATTAAATAAAATTTAATACATTTATGGGAAAGACATTTAAATTAAAATTAAATACCCTAGAAGATGAACCAAATTTAATTAAATAAATTTAATTAAATAGGTGGAAGAATATAACAAATATAATTAATTAATAACTATAATGTTAAGGGATGATTTTAGGCGTCTAAATTTTTCCCCTCTTTGATGCGGCATTGAGGATGGCGTCGCGTCAAAGAAAAAGAAAAAAACAAGATGCCTTAGAGAGAAAAGAAGGTCCTAAAGTAACGATGGCGAAGGAGTGTGCCCCCTCGAGAAAATAACACAAAAAATATTTTTTTGTGAAATTTTCTTGAAATAAAGACAGAAGGGAGGGAGAAGAAAAAGGGAAAATTGCATGACTTATGGGATGAACAGGAAGGAACGTGACGAAAAATGGGGCTCGGGATAAAAAATGGGGCCGAAGATGAAAAATGAGAACCAAGGGGCCTATAAATATCCTTGAGGGCCCTAGAAAGAGTTACTTCAACCCACAAAGAGAAAAAGGATAAAGAAAAAGAGAGAGATGGCTAATCCATGATTGTCAATGCAGCTAGGAGAGCGCGTCCAGACACATTAGTGGTTAGTCAACGCAGGACCTCCAATGAGCACCCTAACAAAGCCTAGTTTTTATTTTGATATTTTACATTTATGACATCTTTTAGGTGCATTAATGGGGTAGATTTGGGTGTCAAGGCTGAGATGATGATCGATATTTTTTCGCTTACACAAACGATGATCTGTAAATTCCCGTCTCCACCTTGACAATCTTTTGATCGCTGCCCGCGGAGATGAAAATCCAAGATTATCGTTTGTGGGGACGATAAGGAAAGGGACAAAGATGACTATAAATGGATAGTTTTTTACATGAACAATGGTCAATGGGGTTGATTGGGGGAAGACATCGGAGGTGCCAATCATGGATCGACATCTCTACCAATCGGTGTATGCGCTACTCTTCGTCTACGCAGGGCAATCAACGTCTACACCGATTGGCCAAAAAAGGGCAGGGGAAGGGGTTTGGGAGAAATACAAAATGGGGTGTTATTAAGCCACAAGTTGGAATGAGTTTTTAACAGGGATTGGTAGATGTGATTTATGAATGTAGGAGGTAGTATCAGCATTTAGATTGTGCGAGAGCTGGAAAGACACTTTGGCATTATCTAAGGAGTTGACACCAGCGGAGTGGGGACAAGCGACACTATACAAAATGGATCACGTACATTTGTAGCCGTGGTTGAGAGTGCATAATGCACTCATGATCACCTTGATAGAGAGGTGGCATATGTTAGATTTGATAAACACAAATCCACCCAAGAATACCTGCATGCAAGACTGTCACAGAGAAGCAAGATACAGACAGAAAGAGAGAAGAAGCTATGGAGGCCAAAAAGCCAGAGACGAGATATCCATGTTGACAGAAAAAGCTTCTATATTATCAACTAATGAATACAATACAATCTCGATAATGAAATACAAAGCGGTGAGTCTTATAAAAGGATACCGAAACCCTAAAGGGGAAAACCCTAGAGAATTATAAAGCCGCCTAAGTATAACTTAAGCATAGAGTAAATAGACTAATAATTAAATGATTTAATTATTAGCTATACTATGACTACTCTAACACCCCCCCTTAAGTGTAACTTAGGGAGAAGCAAAACAACTAAAACT
>MU224527.1:1259469-1292778 GCA_018584345.1 Thuja plicata | reverse complement strand
TGCTGGAACCCCCACTGAAGTGCATGACCAGGTAGAGAAGACAATGTCTAAAGAGCTGATCAATCAAACCAGGAAGCAATAGAACCAACAGGTGAACCCCCCCATAATGCTGAACAGGGAGAGGTGAAAGGAACACTGAAATGCAATGCCAGAAACATCTACAGAAGAAAAACCAGGAACACCAACAGTGCAACAGAAGTACAAATAGAAGATAAAGGGTGGTGTCACCGACACACAGCATGGGCTAATGTCATGGAAGGTATGCTCACTTGACAAAGGTGGATGCGCCTAAAATGACATAATCATCACAACCCCCCATGGCACTTTATAACTGAGTGCGAGTACAAAAACACACAAGGTGTACAAGATCCCAGATATAAAGAAGTAGGCACTTTATCTCAGTGCGTTTACAGAATAAAGATGCATCAGAAGAAGCATACAAGCTCAGAAGTAAGAAAGAAGAGTGAGCCATAAGTACAGTAGAAGAGATCCCAGGACCTGTAAACCCAAGCAATCCACCAGAGTGCAAAAAATGCCAAAATCAGAGGAGAGAAAACCTAGAGTAGAATCTAGAAAAAACACCTCTGCAACTTAATAGTTCACTGAACCAGCTTTTTGACGATATCTGGTTTGCCAAAAATGGAGTCCGGATGAGCTAGATATGGCTCCCGAAAGGCAAAAACAAACATCGGACTTTAACAGCAAAAAACACTATCAAAATGGAAGAACTCAAAAGCCTAACTACCATCACTGGAAAGTGCTCGGAAAGAGCTTTCCGACAGTATATGGAAGTCAGAAAAAGACCCCTGGATGCTCAAGATAGAGTGAAAACAGTCCAGGAGGGTCAGAAAGGCCCCAAAAGACAAGAAATAAGCCCCTGGGGCTAAAAAATTTGGGGCCCCGGGCGCATGGCGTGCGTAGGGGGCTGGGCCTAAGCCCCTGGTCCCTCATAGGACCGGCCGCCTAACAAAAAAGGCCCGTGGGGGTTAAGAAAAGGAGCCACCGGTGGCGGGCCAGGAGGAGCGGCGCGGGTCGGAGCGGCGGGGAGCAGAGGGCACCGGGAGGCGGGGGCCGCGGTGGCGGCTGGGGCCGCAGAGCAAAGGGTGGCGCTGAGGGCCGCGTAGTGGGGGGCCACTGAGTGGCGGAGCGCCGAGGGAGGCAGAGCGGGCTGGGGGGCCGGGATGCACAGAGCGGCACGGGCCGGGCGCTGGCCGGGCCGAGGAGGAGCAGCAGCGGCGCTTTTTGAAATGCATTGGCAGCGCCGAAAACAATTTAAAATATGACTTTTTTTTTTTGAAAAATTTCTCAAAAATCGTGCCTGTATGGCCCTAGAAGGCCAAAATTTTTCTCCAGACGCTCCGGTGTCCAAATCGGACATGCCTTATATGGATTCTGGGGTTTTTGGGCCTTCTGGACGCAACCGTGAGGTCAGTTTTGGTCCAAAGTGCCTCAAAAAACAAAGACCTGCCAGAACCAATAAGAACTACCAGAAAAACCTCTGAAACCCTCTGTGTTTCAACGAAGACCGAACAGTGAGCAGCAAGCGAGCTCTGATACCGTGTTAGATTTGATAAACACAAATCCACCCAAGAACACCTGCATGCAAGACTGTCACAGAGAAGCAAGATACAGACAGAAAGAGAGAAGAAGCTATGGAGGCCAAAAATCCAGAGACGAGATATCCATGTTGACAAAAAAAAGCTTCTATATTATCAACTAATGAATACAATACAATCTCGATAATGAAATACAAAGCGGTGAGTCCTTATAAAAGGATACCGAAACCCTAAAGGGGAAAACCATAGAGAATTATAAAGCTGCCTAAGTATAACTTAAGCATAGAGTAAATAGACTAATAATTAAATGATTTAATTATTAGCTATACTATGACTACTCTAACAGCATAGTCCCATTTTGAGTTTCTATTTCCCTACGGGTGAGGCTATGCTCACCCTGTTCGATGTATGGAAAATATTTTGCATACCTATTAGGAGATTGATTATCGATTATATTTAGGAGGGACCAAAGAAGTACATGGAGGTGTACCTTGGGAAGGCATTGGAGCAGATTCCCACTATTAGATAGTGGTTACCTTGGAGGGCAACGATGATAGCATGACTGTGATTGTGACAAGTGACCCTATATCTAACAGGCCTGATTTGTAGACGACTGATGCTCAATCATGGAGGGTATGTATTTCCTCTGGCATGGGAAAGAGTATTGAGTGCCATGTTAGAGGATGAGGGGGAGAGGTATTGATGAGGATACACTATCCTTGGGTAGTTATATTATGATCTACATATGTGTGCTTATCAGAGAGGCAAGATATTGGGAGACGGGGTTACTTTTTTGTTAGTATGGACATGAGAGAATATTGTTGTGATATGTCCCATCAGAATACATGAGACTAGGTAGGCATATGAGCCATACACCTATAAGTACATATCATTGATTTACTATGAGTTGACAGATTCTATTGGTCATTGGCGGAGGACACTAGATGAGATGCAGGGGTTTGAGTGGACATCATATGCAGGGTGTGAGGCATGGGGCCACCAGGTCCAACAACAACAAGATTAGACAAAGGATGACTTGGAGGACATCTTTTACCTCAGTTTTGCATAGATAGACTATTGACTTATTGGGAGGGATTCTTACATGATAGTATGATATATACCATCACATGTGTATAGACAGTTCAGGCGGATACATGATGTAGTTTTGGATTCGTTCCCACACCCACTAGTGACTCAGGAAGTGGGGACCTTATGGGGGATTGGAGTGGATGTGCCAGGAGCTAGAGCATCATGGATGTGGATAACGTTATTGCCATGGTAGTAGGGACAAGATTTGGTCCGGGATGCAGGAGTGACTCTAGCGTATGCTCAGTGGTGGATAGGACACAAGATTATTAGATTGACCATTCCAAGGCTGATTCAGGAAGATGGGCAACCAAGGGGAGGGGAGGATGGTGCTGGGGGTGGGAGATATTTGAGAGATGATGGAGGGGATGGTGGAGGAGGGAGGGGAGTTGGTGGCCATAGAGAATAACCAAGGGTACCAGATGAGAGGCGACATGGGCAGATACAGGTACTAGTAGACAAGGTAACACTGCTAATTCTGGGATAGGGATAGGTAGATGGATAGGTACATGGGCCACCTCCTGTATAGGTACATGGTATACAGATACCACTAGTACATGTACCACCTTTGGGATATGTGGCACAAGAGACCCATGATATTATGGTCACGGAGCGGGATAGTCTACAGACAGAGGTAGGTCGATTACATGGATTGTTAGTGACTTCCTAGGAATCAAAGGGGAGTTTATAGGAAGAGTTGGATAGAGTCTAGGGACTACTAGCATGCAAGTGAGTGCAAGAACATAGTGCTCTAGACATATTACAAGCCCAAGTAAATTTTGGCAAGTTTACAGTTATAGAGACTCACATAGGGTCCATAGAAGGGAAGGACCAGATGGAGACGATGCAGTGAGAGATGGAGGCTATGATGGTAGAGCTGCTGGGGTGGGAGAAGAGATGGATGTTATGAAGAGGTGATCAAAGGAGTATAGGAAAAAAAGGGAGATTGGAGTATAGGATGCTACTAGACTAGGGGTGATGCGGGTTGTATAGGATGCCTTTGAAGTGCACATATAGGAGACCCAGGTGGTTCAAGAGATAAATTATTATAGACATCTTTACTATGAGGCTGTTCTTGAGGGTCAGAGGGCTATGATTTATAGTAAGAGATCTGCTACTCACACTAAAGGGGGTGCTTCATAGGCCTCAGTAGGTATGAGACCTCTACAGAACAGAGGGGGAGATGGGATAGGAGGTGCAGGGACATCCTCTCGGCCATCATCATGATCCTTGCTAATCAGTTTTGATACATGTTTATTTTTTGAGATTTTAGATATATATCAACATTTTATATGTATGATGAGATATATACATGTATATTTGATGGACTCTGATGTATTTATAGACCTTGGACACTTTATTATTCTTTCATGATGATATATACATGATTTTGATGGTCCCATGTGATGTGTGTGTTTTTTATTCTTATATGCATATGTATCAAATGGGTGATGATTTTGGGTACTGATGTCTGTGATGCAGGATGTGTGATATTATACTATATGATGGTTCTAACGTATTTGTGATGTAGGTCTATATGGATATATGCATATATGATGACATATTGTAATTTTGGATGTATCATGTGATCAATGTATGAGATAATGATTATATGTGATTTATTTAGTGAATGTAGTATTGACAATGTAGCGTAAATGGATTATAATGATTAATGAAATATGGTTTAAAATGCATAATAAAAGGTAATATACATGGATTAATTATTAATGCTATGGGTAATAAATAGATAATGCACCTAATGAACTTAAAAGATGAAATGGATCTAAATGAATATTATTATGTGATAATAACATCAAATTTGAAGTCAATACTTAAACTCATTATCAACATAACAATACAACTAATGCAATGAACTGAGTGACCTAAGTGAGCACAACTAACGAGGACTTGAAATGAGACATGGTTTTGTGTGTATAAATCATAACAATAAGATCATTCAACTAGCTTTAGGAGGGAGGAAATAAACATGAACCTTGCCAAAGGTAAAATGCAATATGATCCTAACTAAAATGCATCCTATCTACATGATTTTTGTGGGATTATATTATGTTTATGTCGTAGAGCACATCCTAGTTTAATTTTGCAAAAGGAGGTATGCTCCATGTTAGGAAACACAAATGACATTGTTCCTTTGCATGGACTTGACTCTCAGACCAATAGATATATTTAGGAACATAGATGTAGAGTTTCATTAATGATGATACCAATGCAATGACACTCATGTGGAGGTTTAGCACACCCAAATCTTGTTTAGGATTTGGTGGTATGCGTACGAATCTTGCCCTCAGTGAGGCATGCATACTCATAACTGTGTATTCAACAAAAATGTACTAAAATTATCACAAAATGATCATACCGCAAATAATGCGTATTCCAATAGACACCATCCAAGATATGCCAAGATATTGAAGATCGAGGTAATCATGAGTAGGGTATATTGAAACACAAAGATAAAATAAAAAAAAATCTTTATGACCAAGAAGTCATTCAATCATAAGTTCTTTCCATGAACATGATTGTGTGATGGAGGATTGATAATCCAATGTCAGAAGGATACGTCTTGATGGACTAAGATTGAATTGATATTGAAATGGACATTCACTGGAAATAGTTGTGAAATGAATAATAGCTTAGAAATTCGATCTTAAAGTTGATTTGTGAACACTCTTTTGTGATCATTGTGTCCATGAAAAAGATCAGTGTCATGGGGTGAAGCTCATTGTTCGATAAATTTGGTGACATATATTTATTGCAAAGTGGAAAAATCAATGAAAAACTAATTAGGACTAGCTAGGACTATTGCACATATATGGAAAGTGGAGGGTTTTATTATGCAATGGGATGGAGGGGCAACGAAAAAGTAATGAAAAGTGTGTGGGATAGTCTGAATAGATGATGGATCTGACTATGCATGATGCCTAAAATAGGTTTTCACCATGTACGCATGGCACCTGAAATAGGTTTTCACCATGTACACATGGCGCTTGAAATAGGTTTTCACTATGGTACTTATCCAATGCCCCACTGAAGTGGTTAGCACAAATGGATGAACTTATTTCTTTGTACTTTTTTTAGTACTATCAAGGCACATGTTTTTCAGGTTTTCACCATGATAATAGGTTTTTTCAGGACAATTTCTGATTTTTAGATTTCTCAGGATAAATTTATACCATTTTTTAAATTTTTTTGCTGATTTTCTAATTTTTTGGATTTTTTTTCTGACTTTATGATGTACAACAAGAATTGTTGATGAACTGCGCATAAAAGAACTTAAGGTGTAAGATACTTATAGGATCAAGGATAGGATATCACTCTAGTTTTTCTATTTGATATGCTCCAGATCCAAATTTATCTGTAACCACCAATGGTCCCAACTAGTTAGGCTCAAACTTTCATTTGGTTCTGGAGATTCTTCATGTTATGTTGCAAGACAAGATCACCAACTTTGAACTCATGAGGTTTAATATTCTTGTTTAATTGTAAGCGCATGTGATTTTGATACACATAGAGATGGTTTAGGGCATTAACTTGTCTCTCATCAAGGAGTTCAAGGTCTTGCAAGCGAGTGACTTGGTATTCTTCTTCTAACATCGTATTCTTCAGGGAGATTCTGAGGGAAGGGAGCTCAATTTTAATGAGGAGAATGACCTTAGTACCATAAAAAAGGGAAAATGGAGTGGCTCTAGTGGGGGTAAAAATGGAAGTATGGTAGGCCCAAAGGGAGAGATTCAATCAAAGGTTTCAGTCATGGACAACATCATCGATTGTTTTCTTGAGGATTTTCAACATTGTTTTGTTTGTAGCCTCTGCTTGACTATTAACTTGTGGAAAGTACTTGGAGGAATAGATCTCAGTAATAACAAACTTCTTACATAGCTCTGTGACATATTTTTTCTTAAAAGGGGTCCCATTATCTATTATAATGTTTTGAGGGATGCCATAACGACATATAAGATACTTCAAAATCTGTTTGCCAGTGGTGTAAGTATGGTGTTTGGACCTTGGATAGTAATTGTATTTAGAGTCAGATTGGGATCTAGTTTGGATATGTGAAGTTTTCTTTTTTTCATGTCCATATGTGGAGGCCTTACCTTTTCCATGATCCATCAGTGGATTTGTGAAGATCTTGTGATCTTGATTGGTGGTGCTTGAGTTTGCAGTGACTTCTATTTCACTGTGATCGATGAAATCTTGGACAATTTGCTTTAGTTGCATGCAATTTTCTATCTTGTAACCTTTAGCTCTGTGATAGTCACAATAAGTGTTGTCATTCCACCATGTTGGTTTTACGGTACCTTCGTAATGTGTGATCTCAGATAAAGTGCCTGAATGAGATTATAGTAATTTCTCAAGAACTTTGTCAAGAGGTTATGCAAGAGGCGTAAAGTCTTGAGGTGGAGTAATGGTCCTTCTTGCAGAGATTTGTTGGTAGGTCTGGTTAACTACCTAGTTTTTTGTGTCTGCATTGTTAAGTCTCTAGACAATGTGTGTTGATTGGGTCTGTTGGGCTAGTCTTGGCGGTGCTTGTATGCGCATGACTAGTTGGGTACACTATTTCTGGATAATAGTGTACCCCTGTCCATACTCATGTACTAGAATTTTAACCTCAAGGGGTTCTTCATCTATATACAAACAAAATGACAAATTATCTTCAATGGTTTCCTTATCTATGTCTCCCCACCTTACCAAAACTATTGGTAGATAGACAATTGATAGTTGTTGTTTCCTCTTAAGAGATTGCCTAGGATTTCCATAAGAATGGGGTGAGATCGGTAGCTTTCCTACACAAAATAAGTCTGCATAGGTGTATTCTCTACATCCATTTTCTTGAACTTTAAATTTGATCTCTGATGCCGGTTCCTCATTTGATTTAGCAAGGTCTCTAGAGTCTATGTTTTGAGATGAGGAGGCAACGAATGCCTCCTGATTTTTGGGTACTTGATTAGAAATAGATCCTCTAAAATTTATGCAGTAAAGAAAATGATCTCTATCACTAGGCACAATGATTTAAAATCCATCATGAGGAAACTCTAAACATTGATGATAAGTAGATGGTACAACCTGCATGGAATAGATCCATGGTTGTCCCAGTAGCATATTATAATCTAGCTCTAGATCTAGTACCTAGAATGCAGTGTCTTGCATTACTAGACCAAGTCTGATTAGGAGGCTTATCACATCTATGGAAGGAAGCTCTTCATCATCATATTCTCTTATTATGATCTTCTTGGTAACATCTACACAACTGTCAGGGTATCCCAACACTTTTACCAATTTTAGGGTACAAATATTTAGATCCGCTCTGCCATCTATCAAGACTTGTTTGATTTTATGGAGGTGGACAAAGACTTCAAGATGCAAAGGATCATTGTGAGACAATTTATGGGTTGGGATATCTTTCTTAGTGAAGGAAACATGATATTACATGGATATATTTCTCACCGTGGCTTGAAATTCATCAACATTTATGTCTTTAGGAACAAAGGACAGTTGTAAAGTTATGTATAAGGCTGCTTTATGATTGAGCAAAATGTGAAGCAACTCATAGATGGAAATTTGTGTTGAATTATTCTTTAGATGATCTAAGAGGTTGTACTGATTTGATGGTGGGTAGGAAAATTATTTGGTACTACAACTTTTGACGGGGCTCCTTGCACTGTGATTTTAGAGCGGTAGGTAGCAACAACACAACTAGTGTCTAGACCTTGGATAGTAATGGTGTTTAAAGTCAGATTAGGATCCAGTTTGGGATAAGTGAAATTTTATTTTTTGTCATGTCCATATGTGGAGGCCTACCTTTTCCATGATCCATGAGTAGCTTTGTGAAGATCTTGTGATCTTGATTGGTGGTGCCTGAGTTTGCAGTGACTTCTATTTCACCGTGATCGATGAAATCTTGGAAAATTTGATTTAGTTGCATGAAATTTTATGTCTTATGTCCCTTACTTCTGTCATAGTCACAATAAGTGTTCTCATTCCACCATGCTGGTTTTATGGTACCTTCATAATGTATGATCTCACGTAAAGTGACTGAATGAGATTGTAGTAATTTCTCAAGAACTTTGTCGAGAGGTTCGACAAGAGGTGTAAATTCTCAAGGTGGAGTAATGGTCCTTCTTGAAGAAATTTGTTGGTAGGTATGGTTAACTACCTATTTTATCATGTCTACATTGTTAAATATCTAGAAAGTGTGTGTTTATTGGGTTTGTTGGGCTGGTGTTGGTGGTGCTTGTATGCACATAACTGGTTGGGTTACCTTAATGTCAATAACACCTTCGTTCATTACATTCTTATTTTTGGAACATTATTTGAATTTTTTATAAGGTGTTTGATTACTGGTCTCTTTCTTGATGGCTCCCTTAGAGTGAGGGATCTTTATGCTTTTATCCCTTGCTTGTCTAGCTCTTCAAATGTCTCAATTTGTTGGGAGTTTAATTCACATATCATGTCTAGTTGACAGTTTTTGATGAACATATGGATCTTCTCTTTCATGGGTATTGTTATACACCAAATTTTCAACCTATTAAGTGCTTGAGCCTAATGATATAGTATAACATGGGAATGACTTCTAGGTTGTGGGACCTATGTTAACTGAAGTGAAACCTCTAGATTCTAGGTTGGCTCCTCTTGGATAATCACCTATTTTTTTCCTCTTTTAAACATGAAAAGTAAACTTGGGAGGAAAAGGGAAGAAGGAGAATTGAAAGGAAAATAAATTTTTTTTTAACCTACAAGGTGATGCACCGAAAGTGACATGAATCAAAATATAATGACCAAGAACTAGCATGAAATTTCTGAATGAAGACAAGTATAACTTCCTAGATAGATTTGCAAAAGAGTGTTTCATAGAGAGGTCTGAAATGAAAAGAGGCTATTCAAGGAAGGAGAAGATTTCACAAACAATAGCATATCCAAGGAGATAGACACAGACTATGACCTGCAAACAAGTATCCACTCCAACAAATAGGCACACAAATGAGACAAAGATAACAAGGGATGAATGAAATCCACAAGATTAGCCTTATCAAATCATCCACAATAGTACACAAAGATGCAGAAAAGAAAGAAAAACTTGGAATAACTCACAACTTCTTCAATATTCAGCCAGTATATTGTGCTTCAGAAAGAATCCTGAAACACATGAGAACCTGAGGGTAGGAAAAATACCACAGAAAGTCCTGCATAAGCTTTGGAAGACTAAGAATTACAGACACATGAAAATTTTGAGGACAGAGAAAATTTACCACAGAAAAATTCTTACATAGTCCGAACCTCCTTACAAAAGATAAAAAAAATACTTATATACAACTTCCCCTAGCACACAGGCTCGAGAGTCAATCCATGTAATCATATAAGGGACAAATTAGGGTTACAATGGATATTACATAAACAATGCAGAAAACCCTAAAATAGTCAAGTCTGTCCATTAATGCCTTTAGGAAATATCTCAGAAGATCAAATATGCTTCAAAAATATCCCATCACATTGCCACCGCCATGAAACCCTGAGATCATATTTGAATATTTAAATATCAGATCCTAATGGTCATAGGTGGAGCAGAAGTCTGTATCAATAGTTCAGAAAAAGACTTGATTAAACTTTCAAATGCAACTGTCAATCTTTTCCTTGTCTTTATCTTGTCTTCAAGCTCAGACCTGAACACATGTCATTATGGTGCATTGCCTTGAAGAATAAAACCTAAATATTTATCATTGAGGATTTACGCCTCCCGTCTGATCTTTACAACTTATGATGCCTTTAATGTCTTTTAAATATGGGACCCATGATTTCAGTAGTGCCAGATGTCATCGTGCAATGCCTCAATCATTAGATCTCAAGAATCTTCATTTCAAGGCTTCACACCTACTGCCAGACTGATTCTGACCTATTTGACCTTTATCTTACCGCTTGACGGGCCCAGATTCTGACAACCTACCACGCGTCACAAAGGCGCGTTGCCTTGATCATTAAACATTTGCATATCTACCTTAAGGTAATGCACTGACCATCCAATGGAAAAGAACTTGATCACATATTACCCCTTTACTTTACATAGGTGACCCCACTGCCACATGGCACAAAGACGTGATGCCTTGAAGAATCTTCAATTTTAATTTGGGCGACAAAGGCTTCACACTGACCGTCGATCTGATTCTTATATGATCCTATGCCTTAACTCATTTTTAACCTTGGGAAATTGAAATCCTCTGTATCTCCAAGTCATTGAATCTTTTCTTTAACTCTAGTTATATTATGAGATTAAGTGATAACCGCAAGATCCAACCTTGACCAACTCTGTATCAATGGCCTGCACTGAATCTCAAGATGTATTGGATGGCTTTGAATTTATCTGGAAATCTAGCACCAACTGTAGATCCTTTCTTTGAGCAATGAGCACGATCTCTATCTTTGCAGACTTGACTTTAACCTTGACCTACCCATTCTTGACTATGGTCAAATCTAGAGATTCAGAGACTGAAGAAAACTCCAAGTCACTAGATTAATTCTTTAACTATGAGTTTATTACGAGATTGCACGATATCCACAAGATCAAGACACGATCGAAGGCCGCGATCAAACCTTGGCAAGATCAAATTTAAATTGACTTGACTTGATCTTAACCCCAGTCTATCTGGAGATTCAGAGATAAAGTAGTCGCGTGATCACCGAATGGATACTTTAACTCTAGTCAGATCTGGAAACCTGATGCAGACCACAAGATCAAAACTGAATCAATGCCGGCGCTTAATATCCAGATCATAGAAGCATATTCCTTTTCTTTTCAAGATCATGAGATAAAGGTCGCACCAAGTCTCTGAACCATTTGGAATATTCCCTCCAAATTGCGAGATTAAAAGATAGACAAGGAAGTTAAAATACATGGAAAAAGGGACAATTAAATTACATGGAAAAGTAACTTGAAATTAGAACATGTCATGTAAGATATAGGGTTCTAACATGAATCGACTCAACAAGACTTAGGGTCCTTTCAAGAAATGAACAAAGGTCCTAGGGTTTTCAAGACAAACCTAAAAAACATGGAGAGAACATGGAGAAGACCTAGAAACATGAACAAAAACGTACAAGCTAGGATCTACCCTTATGGGAGCCTCATTTACTCCACTTGTAGCCAAAATTTGACAGGATGGGAAATTTTGGTAACATGTACATAGAAAGATGCCTTGTAGGCAACATTTTTATAGCATTGTAAAACTGAGGCAAAGTTTTGACCGCTCTTTTGCTTAGTAGTGCATAGATCTATTAATGTTATTTCCATGACTATGTTGTGTGAATAATGTGATATGCATTTTTAGCTAGTTCATTTCAGGTTCATATCCTAGGAGGAAGTCTGGAAAACCACTCCATGGATGATCGACCAAGACTATGTGGAAAGAGTCTCATTAGGTGGTATCGTCTTATGCGACTTCTATGCAAGCCATGAAAGCATTCCCACATATGGTCTTGAGGATCACCCTTTTCCTTGTAATTGTCAAATTTAGGCATCTCAAAATTGCATGGAAAAGGTGGTATGTGCATCATCCTATCAAATGGATAAGGACTAAGGTTAGCTATATTTTAAGACCTCTTAGGAGCCCCTATTTTCAAGTTAATGACCTATTGCTTGAGGTTTTAGAGTTGTTGAGTGAAGGCTTCAGTGGATGTCAGTGTAGATGACACTAAATTAGGATAAAAAAATGTTGTCCCACTATTATAAGATGGTGCCTATTTGTATGAGGGCCCGCAGCCCGTGTTCATGTATGTTGTAGGCACATGTGGTGGGATGTACTGAGGTTGTGGAGTATACTAAGGTTGAAAACATGCAGAGGCTATGGAAAATACTGAGGTTGTGGAATGTATTGAGGTGATGGGATGTATGGAGGTTGTTGATTGTGCTAGGATGGTGGAACGTATGAAGGTTGCTGTTGTGGTGGAAAAATGTATGAAGGTTGTTGCTATGGTGGCAGAATGTATGAAGACTGTTGTGGTGGTGGTGGAATGTATGTAGGCTACTGTGGTGGTGATGAAATGCATGTAGGCTACTTGTGGGGTGGTGTTGTAGGGTTGGAAGTGTTGGGCCTATTTACTTCATGATATTTAAGAAAGACATCTAGAATCCTCGAATAGTTGGGATTGATGGGAGGTTGTTGTTGAGGTACCCCTTGATTGATTTGGGGGATTCTTGAATTGGAAGGAACACTTGTGGGGAGACTGCTAGTAGGTTGCTGTTGAGGTGCCCCTTAAGTGATTTAAGGGACATCTATTGAAACACTGCTGGGATTGTGACCTGGTGGAGCCATATTGGACATACCCACTAGATGGGTTAAGGACATTATGTAAGGTTTTGTTGTGATGATAGGTGCGCTAGATGCGGGTGGAAAAATGACAAGGAGGATTATTTTATTGGATCCCTAGTGTAGTGGAAGATGTGGTCACTTGGGATGCACATTGAGTGGGGTTGCTAGAAGGTAGAGTGGAAGTGATCAGAAGAGATATCATGGAAGCATGCCAAGATGATGAAATGGGCATAGCCTCTATTATGACGGAAGTGTCAAATCCAGCGGGTAGTTTGGCACCATTCTGTGCAAGCAATTTGAAGTATGTATCTGGGTCAGTTGCTAATAGGGATCCCATGACATTCATTACCCTAAGGTTTGCTAAGGCGTCGTTAGCTTCTTCACTATCATTTCATTTTTCCTTAATATTCTCAAATGAGAACTCATCCTCTGGTGGAGGAACAAGTGGTAATTGTGGGATGCCAATATGTGTATTCTCATGACATTGAATGGTCTTTGGTTTATTGAAATCCAATTTTACGGTCCTCTAAATAGGAGCATTAATCTTGTTGTTGAGATCATGTTTGGGCTCTGTGGTGGGGTCCATTTTTCTCTTTTTCTTTTGGGACCTTGTGAATGACATATGCAAAGGATAAATGCAAGCTAGGGAAGATAAATGACTATAAGGGAAACAATTTTTTTTTTTATATTTTTTTTGGGATGACAATATATCTATGAATGAAAGTCTAGAATGATGCCTAAGGTATAGGTAATATGCCCTAAGATATATTCTACAAACTTCAAAGGTAAACCCTCTAAAGAAATACCTGAATGATTCCAGGACTATCTTGAATTCAAAAGGTAGGACAAAATGACTGATACTGACAATGATGTTTGTCTAAGACAAGTGTTAACTAGAATGATGGGTGCCTAAGCCAAGACAAGAAACAATAACTAAAATTTTGATGAAGCCAACATAATACGAAAGACCACTATTGGAATTTCCTAGGAAAAATGCACCCTCTAATTTAGCAAAATGACTCTAAAAGGTGAATACTTGACCTCTAGGAAATGCAAGTTGTGTTTATGGGATTTTTTGGAATAAAATGATGACTATGCAAGGTTCTAAGCTAGGTATGATGCTAAAATGATGGATATGAGCTTCTAATTTGCAAGGGTATGTCAATCACATAATATCAAGATAAGAGCTAAGTGGAATGTTTAGGTCATGCGTTGATGATTTTGTTTACTTTTTTGATAGGACACTGATAAGACAATGTTGGAAGACCAAGGTTGATACAATTTTCTTTGTGTAGGAATAATGTTTTAGGACCAATTTTTGAAGATGTGTACAAACTCAACAATCAAAAACTCAGTGTAGCTACAAGACTGACTAAAAAATGATCAATGTATGTTCAACAACCTTTTCAATCTGCAAGTTTTCACACGGTCAATCACAATGGAAAATAGAGACAATCAAATTAATCTATGGTCAAATTGGATTTCAAATATAATGTTATAGGCCCATTTCTTTGATGTCCCTCATCTCACACAACCATTTTCACACTACTAGGACATAGAGATCCATGACGTAGGTGCCTATTTTCCCCTTTACCTGGTATTATTGTCGTGCTAGTGAAGATCTCTTTCACCAACACAATACCATGGAACACATATGATGGGAATCTTGGGGTGAAATTATGCAACCCCTTGCACTATAATAAGATACTTGATCTAGAGGTGAAAGAGGTGGTCTCTAATTAACAGGGTTGTAGTCAGATATGTGGTGTCTCCCCAATCGGTTTGTATGTGTTTGAGACAATGAAGTCTCTAGTGGACCACGTTGAGTCCTTAGGTTGTAGGCCTGATCCAAACTATCAACCACACACCTCGCATGAGATTGGTTAGATATAAGACAATTCTGGGGTTTTCCCCATGTCTTATTTATAAACCAGCTAGAAGGATTTACCGAGTTTGAGGTCATCCTATGAGGAAGAAGCGCATTCCCCAGACATGCCTCACTAAAAAAATAAAAAAGATTTTTAATCTAACAGAATGTGCAAGGGTACCAAAGATTAAAAACACTAGGTTAATCGAATTAAGCTCTAAAAATCTAAATGTTTGCTAATCTAGATCATTCATACAAGAACATGGGTTCATTTTTAAGCACTAAACTTGATGAGGGTTTGATTGTTCAGTTTTATGCACCAAATCCAGATGTACTTTTCTTTGTTCAATTCTTAACCATGGGTCAATTTTAAGCTCCAAATCGAAAGATGAGATTGTGATGTTTGAGCATACAATGTTCTTTTTAAGCACCAAAATATGAATGAATTGATTTTAGACTAGGCAAAATCTATAGTTTCTTCCACGCCACAAGCTACAAAGAAATCGTTTGTACTGAAACCCTAGCAATTAGTTCTAATAATCCATAAGTGTCCTAGTGTTGACATAATGACAATTGAATATCTCATAAATTTCTCTTACCTTGTCCAAATAAGCGTGTATAATACCTTCGTAACTGATTTCTGCTTCAAGTGCCTCAATTCTCAATCTGCGTGTTGGTCCTTTATTTTTCTTTATTTCTCGCTCTTTTTTTGTTGCTCAATGGAATCTTAAATTTTAACTTATTTTGTATTTTGGTGGCCCACTGCGTATTTCATGTCTGCATTTGCGTATTTTCAACAGTGCAAATTTGTCATTTTACAATAGAGAATCAAAAATTTGGACAGAAAAGAAGCAAATTTTGTTAGTAGTTTCAAAACAATGTCTTTGATAAAATGATGATCACCTACACATGCACACAAAAAGAAAAAGTTTAGCCTCAAAAAATAGAAATGAAAAGAAGTAATCCCTGCTAAAAATCAGCAAGCTTTCCAAAAAAGAAAGAATTAAATTTTTTTTCTTAATTTGTGCCCTAGGGACCACTTTTATCAAAATATAGCAGTTTTCAAAGGTTTATTTTTTTTGACACCTATTGTTCATCAAAATGAAAATCACAAAGAGTAGACCCCCTATAAAATTTCAAGACCTTTCCAAAAATGTAAAATTTTCAAAACAAAATGCTGATTTGTTCCAGAAATATTTTTTTTGAAATACAATTTTTTATTTATTTATAAAAAATCAAAAAAATCCAGAAAAATATGATTAATGGACTATAGGTTCCTTATGTCAATACAAACCTGAAAAAACAATTTCATAGAATAATTCCTTAATTTGTGCCCTAAGGACCCATTTTATCAGAACAAACCAGTTTTTAAAGATCTATTTTTTTGCAAATATTGTTCATCAAAATTAAAATCACACAGAACAGACCCCCTGCAATATTTTAAGACTTTCCAAAATTTTATTTAAAAAAAAACAAAACATAGATTTGTGCCCAAAAATGATTTTTATGAAATATTAAAAAAAATTATAAAAAATTGAAAAACACCCAAAAAAATCCAAATTTTAGAATGGAGGCTCCTTACATCAGTGCAAACTTGCAAAAAAAATTCATGAAAAATTCAATGTCGTTTGAAAGATATGGCTAAATCTTTGAAACTCCAACAATTTGACCCCACCAAGGTGCCAGATATAACGCCAAGGTTTTGTGAGTTCACACCGGGTTCACCGGTTCTAATTGGGGCAATAAGAATTTGTAGAAAACCTGCAATAACATCAAAATCTCAACCACAAAGAGATATGCTAAGCAATTAGTATTCCCAATATTGAAAGAGGAAGCGAATAAAAATATGCATAATCATCAAATAATAACAAAATTATTCAAAATCATGAACATGCGAACCAAAAGTCCTCCTTTGTTGTTCTCCTATTCTATGCAATGTGGGTTCTTAGAAAATGAGTGCTCTGTGTGTCTGCATGAGAATTCAAAACAATTATGGTTAACAAATATGAGAAACAAGCTCTCTATTTATAAGATTTTTAGGGTTCCAATCAAGCTCCATGATTGGTGGGTTGATTGCCTATGATTGAAGAGTTGAACTCAGACTGAGTGAGATTTGAACTCAATTGATTGCATGTTGACATAATAGATAGATCTATTAAGAGGATAGATTTAAGAGTTGAACTCAGAGTGAGTGAGAGTTGAACTCAATTGATTGCATGCGTTTGAATAGATGGAAGAGTTAATTGATCTTATCGAGGACTTTAATTGATGAGGTGAAGTAGAAGATGAGATAGATTGAATAAATAACTAATTAATTGACCAGTTAGGAGAGAGAATGATGAAGTTAATTGAAACTCATAATTGGAGGGATAAATTTGATTAAATACGTAATTTTATTTATTTATTTGCTCATGTGAGGAATATAAATAAATAATTGATCTTTATTTATTTAAAAGAGGAACAATTAGTTTAATTAATTAAATAATATTTATTTAATTATGAGAGGGAAATTGATTTAATTATTACATAATTGTAATAATAATAAGAGGAAATACTTAATTTAAATAATATGATTATTTAATTAAATATAAAGGACATAGGGAATAATTAAATAATGTTTAATTATTTACTTTATAGATGATTATTGATGAAATGTTAAGTAATTAATAAAATTGCTTAATTAAAAATTTATATAGAAATGATGATTTGAAATCTAGAATATAGTGGAAAGACGCCAATTAATTAAATAGTAAAGATTATTTAATAATTGAAGAAGAATGTTAGCAGACTTATTGCATTAAAGCAATTGGTCATTTTTAAGTGTCTACAGCTAGTTGAATCATGCAAAAGTAAAGGCCTCACAAGAGCTACCAAGGTGTGTTATGGCAGTTGAAATTCATGTTGAATGAGATTACAAGGCCAAACAAAACTCCTCTCTTTGCTAGGAAATCTTGGATATGATAGTCTAAAATGGGAGTTGTGGTGAAACAAAGAAAAAGTATGGTTATGGTACCACAAAATGGATGTTGTAGCGGAACTAAGCAAAATCAAATATGACAATAAATATAACATGAAAATAAGTTTGCACTATTAGCTTTTTATAGTCAAAATGAAATAGTTGAAAGATTTCATTGTTGACATCACTCTAATAATACTACTCACAATTATTTTCCAATAAAATGATTGAAAAATTAATTATTATTTTAAAAAAATTGAGAAAAATATGTATTAGAAAAAATTGGTAAGATATTGTTTTAAATCTAACATCTAATTAGTTCATTTGCTAACAATTAATAAAATATATGAATGCATTAATATTCTTTCCCATGACAAGAACTAGAAGAATTGTGTTGTTTTTATAATAATAAATAATATTTTATATTTTTACTATTGAGTCATTTGTATTTGATTTAAGGTTAGAGGCAACAATATTTATGATCCATAAAGGATTGATATCTTTTATATCACATATAAGTTATATTAAAAATTAAAAATGATGTTCTAAAAACAATGATATCTTTTAGTTCATCTACTAGGAATTCCATGATAAGTTCTATAATAGTTTTTTTTTAAAATCCATCTCTCAATAGGGTTGAACATTAGCAAGTGATCTCAAAAATTTCACATCCATTGTAAGTAAATGATCTATGTTTCTATAATTAATATTTCTCTTTACAGTTTGAGCTAAATTTATATGTTCATCCATACCAGTAGGAGCACGTGATCATGAACCTTCTCCAACATCAATTGTCTGAGCTGCTGTAGGGAGTGATCCCAACCCTTCTTCAATGTGCAATTCTTTGACTTGACTTGACCCTCCTACTTCAGCTTGTCCTTCGCCTTCTTTAGTTTTATGATAATATGCCAATGCAGCTTCACGATTTCTTTGTTCAACACCAGGTGATCTTTTTCTAGTAGATTTACGTCGTCTTCCCTTCTTGTTCCCCATTTCTTCTCTTCAAAAATGTCTTCCAAAAGTATTTTTTCTTCCAAAAAAATACTTTGATATAATATTTCTCCTCTTCAAAATTATGCCTTCGAAAAAAATAGAAATAACAATCTTTATTCCAAAAACGCATTTGTAAAAATTGAACAATAATAGAAAAAATGAATTACTTGCTGCAATTCGGTTAAAAACTAAAAAAAAACTTTACTTTTATACCATTCTAAATTTTTCAAAAAAAAAATTTCAACATGGCCGACCTACTTCACGCGAAGTAGCCAAGATAAAATTCCGGTGGGATGGTTTTCACCAGATTTTTCACGCAAGTGGCTTCGCATGAAGCCCCTTAGACACCTTCGTGCGAAGGGGGTCTTCGCTCGAAGACCCCTAAAATGAAAATTTCTTGTCTGAAAAAAACAAAGTCTTAAAAATTGGTCTTTCAAGGCCTGGGACAAGGACCAAATCAAATGTTTTTCTCAACTACATGATGCCAAATGATGCGATTCGGAGCAAGCTTTCTAATGAATATAATTGTAATACATATTGAGTTTGTTATCACTTTCAAATATTACTTTAACTAAACATAGGTTGTTTGGCGATTCAACAACCCGTCTCTTCAAGGCTTCGGGAAAAATAGTAAATTACAAAAACAATTTTATGAAAAATATGTAGGAAAGCGCATTTGTGTTACCTTTCTATATAAAAAAGAAAAATTAAATTTTGATATATACATTTCAAGTTAGAGTGATCAAAGTGACCTTATGTCTAAATTACAGTTACTGTCACTTTAAAACTTAATAAACTATGAACTATTGACCCAAAATAAATGAAACCAATTACATCCTCTAGATATTGAAGTTACAAATATAATTTTGAAAGAATTACATCGTTATCGTATTTTAAAAAAATGTTATATTGATCCAAGTGAAAGTCACTTTTTAAAATCACAGTTTTTCACACAAACCACTTTTCGAAGGAGAAGGAAAAATGAATTTTAATGAATTTTTTATTTTAAAAAAAAAAAAAAAATATTTAGAAACTAGAAAGAAAATGCTAAAAGACCCTAGTTTATATCATCTTCAAATTCCTTATAGTTTTGCGGCAATAGGTGTTTGAAAATGAAGTTTTTTCTCAAAATGTTGATCTCTGTGTCAAAGTTGGCCAAAAAGTGGGACACACTATTGTGGGATCACCCAAATTTAGATGTGCTATGTAACAAGTACAATTAGTCACACCTCCAAATCTTACATTTCAAATAAAAATAATATTTTTACTAAATTCCACTACTACATAATCACAAAAATAACTTGCAATTAATTGCGCTTCACCTCTAAATACATTGAAGATAATTATATACCAATTTATATAAAAATATTAATAAAATGCTAAAATTATCAAAGCAAATTATTAGTCCTTTAACTTTATTGTCTTTCTTTTTTAGATAAGAAACGAGTGTGTTCTTATGCTTATTTTGACAACACAAACCCACCTTCTCAAAATTTCAAAATTTTATATATTCATTATATCATCATAAAAGTAACTTAACTTTTCACCTTTAAATATATTTAAAATTATATGTACCAATTTAGATGATTTTTTTTCAATACAATACTAAACTATCAAAACAATTCTATGTATCTCCCTTTTAAGTTCACTTTATTGCCTTTCTTTGTCTAGATAAGAAAAGGGTCTATTTTTATGTTTTTTAAATAGTACAATGTCCAACAACCTTAAAAGCTCAAATCTATCATATATCATCAAACACGTTATCTAACATCCATACCATATCTATCTCTCATTCAATTGATGACTAGATTTATGAAAACAAATCTATTAGTCATATAATGATACTGCCTTTCTTTTTCTAGATGAGTCATATATGTGTCATATAATTTGTATTTTAAATTAAAAAATAATGTTCTAATAACAATGATATCTTTTAGTTTGTCTACTAGGGGTTCCATGATAAGGTTTTGTAGATAAATTAAACTTTCAAATAAAAATATGTACTTAATTTCATATAACTATTACACAATTACAAACATAATCTACTATCTAATGGCCCATGACCTCTAAATATTATACATCAACTTAACTGAAACATTATTAATACAATACTATAAATTAATGGTCCTTTTTTTTTCTTATTTTAAAACAGCCGCTGCTCCACAAAAATAAGAAAAGATTTCAATTTATCCTTCTACTCTAATTAAAATTAAAATATTCAATGAAGCAACTGCATAGGGACATGAGATGAGATAAGAAAAACGTTTATCTTTAAGCTTATTTTGAGCAGCACAGATTTCCCAAAAATCTCAAACTGATCTCTATAATTCTTGTCAAACACAATATCTAACATTCATCAAAAAACATATCCATCTATCTGCCATTCATATCCAGTTATCTGCCATTCAATTGATGAAATAGCTAAAATCATCGAACAAATCTATCGGTCATATGCTGATATTGACTTTCGTTTCTGGATGAATCTGGTTTCATATTCATTAAA
Source organism: Thuja plicata (assembly GCA_018584345.1). NCBI lineage: Eukaryota > Viridiplantae > Streptophyta > Pinopsida > Cupressales > Cupressaceae > Thuja > Thuja plicata. The sequence goes on along the minus strand of MU224527.1, from coordinate 1,271,501 downwards.
ACAGCACAGATAAGGTAATGAAGGAATTTTATATAAAATAAAATTAAAATAAGGAATCTTGATCAAGAGATAAGAGTCCCAAACAAACACATGATCTAACATTCGTCGTAAGCACATCTACCATTCTTCGTAAACACCTAACATTCGTCGTCAGAAGGTGCCAAAGCATCTGAAAATCTATCAGCATAAATTAATGCTAAAAAAAATGTGTGGTTTCAAAGAAAACGTCCAGGAATTGGCCACATAAATAATTTTGCCTACCCAACAAAAAAACATCAAATCAATGACGACACCATTCCCACAATTGCATTTCAATTCCTACGAAATGATTTTCACGAGGGAAATGATTTTCCCTACCCAACAAAAAACTTTGAGTTAATGCTAAAAGCCAGTCCTTATACAATGAAATAGATGTAGATACCTGCATTAAGCTCCTAAAAACTGCATTGGTTTGTCTTAATTAACTGAAGAATCCAGAAACCACTGTGAATCGTTTAATTATTTAAACAACAGCCAACTTCTGTGATGTTATACTTGCAAAAACAGCCTGGGCAAAAATGTATTGTGACATGAAGATCACCCAGGAAACATTTTTATGCATTGTTGTTTGCCTTTTGTTAATGGGTTCACTTCAGGTGACTGAAGAAGCACCAGAAGATGCATGGGTTGAGTCCTTCCCTGGCTACATTGGAAGCCAACCTTACAAGATATATACCGGGTGTGTATCCATCCTTATACAGTTCTAAGTATATATTCAATGTATACGCATCAACATAGTTATATGAACAGTTCAAGCTGCATTCCGTTTATATATGGATAGTTCAGAGAAGTTATATGGACAGTTCAAGTTATACTTAATCATCTAAGTAATTGTAAATATATAATACTTTCTATTTGATGTGGTCTTTTGTGTTAATTATTTATCTAAAATATAAAAGAATTATATCATCTTTAGACTGCATCACATACATATATTTTTTTTTATGACCAAATACATATTCAATGAATATGTATTATATAAGTAGTTCCAAGTATATGTGGATAGTTCAGAAAGTATTTTCAATGCATATATGAATAATCTAGTATAAATTCAATGTATATTGACAGTGCTAAGTGTATATTCAATAAATATATGAACAATTCAGGAGTATCCAATTTGTATACGAACAATTCAGAAAATACCTATATATATATATTGAATATATGAAAAAGTCAGAATGTATATGTGTATTTTTTTCAGAGAGTATTTTCAATGCACATATGGATAATCCTGTGTAAATTCAGCACATATGGTCAGTTCAAAGTGTATATGAACAGTTAAGGAAATGCATTTAATTTATATATGGAGAGCTCAATGTATAGATGGATATTTCACAATTATATTTAGTTTAGATATGGATAGTTAGGAACATATATTTAATGTATATATGTATAGTTCAAAACATGTTMAATGTWTATATGGTTAGCTGAGAACATAAGGTGGGTTATAAATGGTCAGTTGAAGATGTATACTCAATGTATATCTATTATGTGTTGAACTGTACCTCTTAATTAGTAGAACTCAAAGCTTCTATAGATTAGAGAGTGTGGTGAGCACTGTGTTAACTACACATTTTCTTGCATCAGAATTTATTCTACCTACTCATGGAGATCTATGACATGAACTTGGAAAGTGAACTCCTTAATGTAAATATCAATTTCCAAAGCTACTATGGATCCATTCCCTTATCACTCACACTTCCCATTTCTGCAGGCTGCAATTCTCATGCTTATTACTCTCAAAATACTTTGGTATCATCAGGATTGTAAACTTTCTACACAAATTGATTGATTATATTCTTGCTCACCAGCCCTCAAAGAGAAAAGCAGTCCCCTAAGTGTATATTCTTATGCATCGGCCCTGTAAGGCTAAAGCGTTCCAAAAGGCATTGTTTACCAAAACTGGCCAAAAAGTTAAGAACAATATTATAAGCATCCCAAAAAGCTATGTATATTCAGATTGACAAAAAAAAAAAAAACAGAGTTATACCAAAATACTAAAGCTATATTCCTGCTAATCATGTTCTTAAGCTAAACATCTGCTAATCATGTTCTTAGAGGCAAGTTTGTTCATTCAGGGTGTCCTCTGTGTGTTAAATTGCATGCTTTGATTTGAGCTGCACCCAAATGAGACTGCATATAAGTTCCACTAAATTTGGCAGAACAGAAACCCCTTGAATACCCCTTGGATTTGGCATATGAACCTAAAAGTGTTAAATGTTTGATGGTGCATTCAAGTTAAAAAAAGGTGAGGGTTGCAATTTATGTAGCAGAAGTAAAATTTAAATTTAAATTTGACATAATTTTTGTTAAAATTGTTTATTTTCAGTCTATAAAAGTAGTTTTTAGATTAAACTGTATAAGATTTGTTTTGTATCAATATTTCAAATCCTAATTTATAATCTAACTTTTGATAATAAGAAAAAAAATAATCTTATTATGAAATATTTTTACTTATCCCTGTACTTACTTTAGCTTCTCCACTTAACATATAATCATTTGTGTCATTTTCAAATTCCTTAAACAAAGTAATGCTGTCATCTTCTGCATTACCGACCTTTTTTCAACTTTGGTTTTCCCTTTCTCTTGGATATCTTATATCAATGGGGGCATCTGAAAATCTAGAGACTAAATGAGCCATAAGCTCTTAGATCAGTAAGCTCGTATAAGCTCTTAAATTTATCAAGTCAAAGGAGCTCCAGGCAAGGTGCAAACATGCTTTAGAGTACCCACAAAACTTGAACAATAATATTCACTGGACTCAAAGATGAAAAGTCCCAAGATAGAGTTTATTATTTCTTATATGGGTTTTACAGATCCTTTGACATTTTTCCTTATAGAAGATGGAAGATTCTGTGATTATCAGATTTGTCATTTTCTTGTCATGAAATCATGAGAGAGGATCCTTGGATGGGTTTACACAAGAGTTGGAAAAACTGATTATATAAATTGCAATCCTCTAGGAGAAAAGCTTAGATTAGCACTTCAGGCTCATAGGCCACTTGAACTATCTCTAATCTCCTTGATTTTGTGTTTTATTTTGGACATGCAGGAGGAACTTCTCATTTTTGACTTTCTTCATTTCAACTCATTATCCTGTAATCACATTTTCACATCAGTTTACCAACAGATCCAAGCATATAGTCTGGGGAGCTTCCCGTTGTAATCAAGACAAGAACATATAGTGAACTTCTATTCTTATGGTAATTATCTCTAGTAGAAGGCCCAAAAGTGTGTCCTAGAAAGGAGGGAAGATGGAGATTAATTATTAAAGCTACCCAAATCCATTTATAAACCATTAGCAATTTAGCATCATGGTATTTTTACAATAGTAGGAAACTTCTTGTTTATGAGAGATACCAAATTGAAAAAAATTGAAAATTGAGAAAATTTTAAAATTTAAAGTTGTCAAAAGAATCAATTCTTCACCCACTCTTTTGAGAATATCTTTCTAAGACTTTGTATATTTATATATAATATATGATACAAATTATAGTGGGTTTTGTTGAAGTGTTGCAATGAAACAAAAAAATTAAAGAAATATAGACTTGTAATTTTTAATTTTTTATACATAAATTTATTAGATTTTTTAGTAGTAGGAATTTCTCTTATTAAATTTCAAAGAGGTAATAGTATGAAGAGATTTACAACAATAAGACTTAAGATATGTACATGAGTTGAAACTTTAACAATCGATTAAATATATAGTCATCTTTAAGGAACCATCTACTACTCTCTTAAAAATAATGATTCTCCTCCTAGTCTCTATCTACAAACTCTAGGTGATTATGATTTAAAATAAGTTTTTATATTATGATAATAACTATCAAATACAAATATAATTTTTTTTAATAAGGCAAAAAATAGGTTTTCAAAAGAGCTCCAAGTCATCGCATAATGAACAAAGTACAAACATCAAGAAAAACACTAAAAGAACACCCTATGAAGATCTTGGCTAAAGAAATAACAAAGGTGCAACAAAGCTAAAAGAAATTGAGAACCCAATAACAACAGAGAATACCAATAAAACACAAAGACGCTAAAGGTAAGTGGATAGAGAATTGAGAAAAAAAACCCACTTCCCACTTATCTTTAAGAAACTACAAGTGATTAGCCATGAAATTGTTTTATGAATTGTTGATCACAATCACCTTAGTCTTATTTTGATTACAAGTTCTCAAGCTTGGCTTTTCTTGCATCGGGCTTTTCTATTTCTTTGTACCTACTTCAAGCATATTATTGGTACAAATTTTGGTGCCCCTAATTTTTTTTTTGCTTTCAATCACATTTATAACAAAAAACTCGGTCTTTGGTGTCATGTTATCAATGTGACCAAACTTTTATCTTTCCCATGATCAAAATCTAGATATTAGGTGTTGTTATGTCTTTTTTCAATGTAAGTTTATGTAGAATGTTCATCTTCAAATATTTGAATATTGAAATGGCTCAAGTGCATGTAGGTTAGGAAGAGAATGAGGCTTCGATAGGAAGGGATACAAATACGTAAAGGATTACATGATAGACAAATCTTATCTCGCATAGTAAGATAAGGTCTATTTTTGCCACTATGAAAGATGTTAGATTTCAATTCAACAATTTTAGTGTTTGACAAAGATCAAACTCCCCATTTTTATAAAAACTCACCCTTTAATTTTTCATGGTATCAAATTGAGGAGTGAAAAATGAAAATAAAAACTTTCCACATTTAGAAAGCTAACTTTTATTGGAAAAAAGTGGTGGAGGCATAGGTAAAAAAGTTACTTAACTAGTTTCAAGTTTTTTCATGTGAAAATGGAGTGCAAAAGATGAAAGACAATAAGAAATTGAATTTATTTAGTGTTAAAAAAACAAACAAATTTTAAAGGAATTCAAGTTGTGAAATAACCATTTGAAAATTGGATTCACGAAAAAACTTCCACAAGTTCCATTATGGAGTCAGTTTGAAAGCTCCATTGAGTACCAACTTTCCTAGTTTTCATAACTTGGTGTTGATGGCAAAGATCTCCACAAGTTTCACTTTGTGGCATTAATTTGAGAAATGTCCATTGAGTGCCAACTTTAGTAATTTTTACAACTTGCATTGATGGCTAAAATATCCATGACTTCCACTTTTTGGTGTCAAATGGAGAAAGTTCCACTAAGTTCCAACTTTGCTAGTTTTCACAACTTGATATTGATGGTAAAAATCACCACAAGTTCCAAATTTGGTGTCAAGAGTAGAAGCGTCCAATAAGTTCTAAATCTTCTATGTTTTATAACTTGGACCCCAATGATGAAAAAATCCACTGAATACCAAGTTAGAATGCTTTTACTAGCCGAGATCAATGTATAACGAGAGAAAAAGTGAGCATCCATCTATGCTAGATGGAAAGGATGAGATAAAGGAGAGAGAGTCTTGGATTTTTCCCATTTAACACACAAGGCTTCAACTTTGAAACTTCTTGCTAAACATCACACTAGAGCTTTCATTTTTAATATTTTGGTTATTGAAGAGTAAGAGTGGAGTCCCTATTACAACTCAAGGTTTATAGTTTCAACTTTCAACACCATTTAATAGAAACCTCCACCAATTTTCAATGCTCTCTAGTACTTTCCAAGTACCTTTTTGTTTCTTCAACAATTTCATAGTTTCCCATTCCATGGTACTACATTTGCACCTACAAATCACCATGTTTTAGATCTACTCGATAATGATTTCACATTAGTAAAACCCTTACTTTTTGAACTATTGTTAGCAATTTCAAATATGAAATCTATGTTACAACACCTCCATCAACAAATGATCATTGTTTTATACTATACCTATAAGTATACTTGTCTATACTAACAATTCCTACAAATTCCTTCATATCAATTTGTACTAACATGCACATGAAATCACTTAACTCTTGTTTATGCTAGCAATTCCATTCCATCAAATCATCCATTTTTGGGTTATAATACTAAGGAGGACAATTCTACATCATTGAGTTATGTGAAGAAGTTATCAAATGCAAATTCTCCAATAGCAAATGACAACTTCTACAAGCAAGATTGTGATGTCCTCTTCTCAAGAAATATTCATTGCATACTTTTAACCTACTTTAAATATTTGGAGACAAAGGTCCTGATGTCGGTACGATGACATTTAAGAAATTAATTAAATTATTTTAAATAATTGTTTTTTGACAACTAATGTTTAATTTATCATTTTTTATAAAATCGAACACTTCATTATAAAATGTCTTATTACAAAACCATTTAAAAACAATGTGAGTTTATGATAAACAAAGTAAAAATTCTCCTAAGTTTGAAAAGGTGTTATAAAAGGAGACTATAATGAAAAATTAGGCATTTTTTGGTCATTCATTTTTTATTTTAAGTTTGGACATTTTGTTCAACTTTGAAACTTCAAAAAAGAAAACCCTAAGGGTTATTGGCTTTAGACTTTTTTTTTCCAATTGATATAATGGTGGATTCAAACAAGAGTCACAATTGTCTTGAATACGCGTGAAGTAAGAAATTGAGTTGAAGTACTTAATACATCTTGATTTATAAGAAAATGATAAATTTGAAGGATGAGTTATTTATTGTGTTGGTTATTCCCAATTTTGTTCCTATAAGGCCAAGGGGGTTCTTTAAAGTGCTAAATTATATGGTATCACAAGGGTTGAATAGTTACCTAGTTACAAATCATACCTACTACACAACGCAACCCTATATCAATGTCACAATAAACACGTGTCATTTTGAACATACAAGGCTATGCACTTTTATACAATAGAACATGCTAAAATATAAAATCATACGTAAAATGCAAGACAACCACCCCTATTCTTGTTATACACTCATGCATGGAAGAATAAACAAATCTAACAAAACACACTTGAAAGAAAATATGATCTTATATTTTTAATGCGTTGGATTGATGAGTGCTACGAAAAGGTGTTGTACATCTTACATAGCATGAAGAATTTAATTATGTAATTTAAATAAATTTCCAATGTAGCTAAACCCATTTCCTAGATGCACCACAACTAAATATTTAGTTAATTTACATAGTTAAATTCTTCATGTTTTTTTCATTAAAATCAACAACATAACAAGGATGCTGAGCCTTACACAACTACAACCCAGAGGTGACAAAGGTGTTCAACACCACACTAACATTAAAGGTGCTGACAAATACAACATACAATATATAAACAACACACTAGCATATAGGCTAGTAGCCCATCTCAAGAGTGGGAATGCAACTCACCCACAACATGTGAGATTAAATAACTATTTTTCCTTCCTCGTCGGACAATTGTCTGGGTGATGTCCTTAGGATCCCCACAACAAGGGAGATCAACTAATGAACTCTATTTGGAAAACTGTCAACACAAGGGGCAGAGGCATGAGAAAGTTGTACATTATGTGCCAAAGATTCGAGCAAAGTAAGAGCAACATGCATAGAATGGTCATCACAGCTAGAGGGAGTCACACCAGTAAGAGCAAGAGTCACATGGACGACCTGATTCACCCAAATTTGTAGTAGGAGAAACACCCAAATTTGCAGTGGGAGCTTCATCCTCATTATCAGCCTCCAACTCTTTGTTAGAGGAAGAATCAGAAGTTGGGATAGTAAAATTTTCTTCGCTAGCATTTTTCCACCAAGTGGCAGTGCCTATACACCGTGGGAGAGAACAATTAGTTGCCAAGTGACTAGTAGAGAAACACCAACGACATCAAAATGGGATGCCCTCATAATCCACTTCCTGAGTCCATGACCTATCCCCCACAATGAGAACCACATCCCCAAGGCGAGGTGTGAAGATATCAATGTCCACCAAAATATGTGCAAAGGTAGAGAGACCCATAGTTGTTGTAGTCTCATCCACCTTTATGTTCAATGACCAATATAGTTGCCAATGACCTCAAAACAAGAGTACTCCCAAAAGTGAAGGGGAAGATAGGGGAGTGGAACCTGCACTAGATGCATGCCAAGTGGTTTAGTAAGATGATTAAATGAAACTGTCCAGGGTTTGGCCAAGAGAGATTGATTCCCCCAAACTCACAACTTGCTTAGCACCAAACCTTGTCCTTTAGGAGAAGTAAAAGAACAATATAAAAAATAAATTTGCACAAGGGAAAATCTCAATATTACTAGGGACCAAGGGTCTCCATGAATACGTTACCCAATGATGAAGATCTGGAAGAGAAGGCTAGAAACTAGTGAATCCACAAACCAACGTGCAACGTTGGCATAAATCTACATTTTCCACCATATCTAGACAACACACCACCATAGGGGATGTCATGACACAAGCAAGAGGTCAAGATTTATCCTTTTAAGGTGCAAATTTGGCAACACACGCAAAAATTCTTTCACCAACTTGATAGTAAACCTAGTAATAGGTCTCTGAGAGGGGTAACACCCTTCCAACATAAACCCTACCCCAACATTTTCAGGAATATTACCCCCTGCCAAAAGTGGGGTAACACCTAACACACCCAACGACCCCAACCTAGAAAGCCTCGATGCAGGTGGAACTGGACCAACGACATCAACAACCATTGCCTCACTCTGTATACTAAGGATGACAACAAAAAATCCATCCATCGCCGCAACACCAAGGACGACAGTCACCACTCTAGCCTCCACCATAGGAAGGGCACATGCATAATAGGGAGACGTTGTAGGATTCAAAACAAAAAGAGATGTTGGAGCTAAAGTAGAGGGAGCCGTTGAAGCCATTCAAAAAATCTTCATCCCGCCTTCTTAAATTCTTCATGTTATGCAAGATGTACAACACCTATTCTTAACATTCTCTCACTTGTATACATTGTATAATAGTCAATCAATGAAATACATCATCATGACCATATATGAAACCACATGAATCTCCAACATTCTTTTGTGCTCCATGAAGATACTTGCAATAAAATCAAGACAATCACCATCTTAAGATAGAACTCTTCATCATCCAACATACTATTTTTGAAAGAAAAAGGATAAGTCAAAGTGAAGATGCACCAATCTAAAGAATACAAGTATCCAATCTAAGTGATAACAAAGACTCTAAAATTGCTTTACAAATTCATGAATAGAAATAACACAAACAATATATATGTTAATACATCCAACAATACGTACCTCCTAGATATCAACGACATCAATAAACTCATGCGAATAATCAATCCATAAACTTGAATCACAATTAAAAAAATATCTTTTTTATCATTTCATTTTTTTACTTGCGAAGTTTAGACATTCTCTTCAACCAAAAAAATCTAGAAAAAAACCTAAGATTTATTTGACTTTGAAATAATATTTCTTCCTAATCAATGGAGTAGTGGATTTAAACATAATTCAAAATTGTGTTAAGTGTGTGTAAAATAAGTTATTGAATTGAAATGATACTTCTGAATTTTTGTCGAGCTTGCAATTCATAAACAAATAATATATTTAAAGAGTGATTCAAAAATTGTGTTGAATGTGTGTAAATATATAATATTTATATTATAATATTGTTCAATATAAGTAATTTAATTTGGTTAAAATAAAACAATAACAAAAAATAAATCCGAAACACCAAACTAATTCAACCAATCATATTTGATAAATAATTGTTAAAATATATAAAATAAAAAAAATAAATATTAAAACTTTAGAAAACTTCTAATTACCAAAAAATAGCTATATTGATGTAAAACAATAAACTAATTGTACACAATTGAATGCAATAGGTACAATAAGATGTCGAATTGAAATGGTATCTACTCTTTAGTTAAATGCGCTTGAGTTGGAGTACTGGGATGGGTGACCTCCCGGGAAGTCCCGGTCACCTAGATCCAATGAGTGCTAAGTGTTCCATTCATTCTCATGAGAGATGGGTTCATGTGAACCACTACTCATGAATTATGGGTCAATGAGTTTGACTCAAAAACTACACAGTTGAATCCTGATAGCAATATCACAATGGTATCTACTCTTTTTTTTTTTTTCTTTCAAAATCTGTAAACAAATAATATATTTGAAGAATGAGTTATTTGCCATTTTTGGTCTTGCATTCAAATCTGCAAGTATAAAATGCTGTTACCAATATGAATGTGGACGCCATGGTTTGAAAATGGGTTGCAGCGAACATATTTTAAGTTGCAAACTACTTCAGCCGCTCTATGGTTGGAGTAAACTACCAGTGGACATTATTGAAGGTAGGCACTTCGATGGAGGAGGCGAGGGGAGAATGTGGAGGAAGTCATTTGTTTTGTGAGAAGTTTGGGCGCTTCACAGTTCAGCCGCAGCAAACGGTGGGCATTTCCCAGTAGTTGCCCTATTTAAAAATGTACAAGGAGAGGCACGAGCCTCTAAAAGACAGAAATTCATCAACAACATCATAATAGTTTTTAGATAATAAGTTTAACAACAAACAAATGAATTGCAACATTCTCAGGAGGGAGTCATTGAATATTCAAGGGTATCGCGGGTTTTCAAGGAAAGCTTCCAGCCTCTAAAATAGGGTTTCATAGTAATCAAGGAGTCATGGTGCTGTAGGGACCTGAAACGATATGACAGCGAATTTCTTTGTACCTGGAATTTGCAATCTACCGAACAGAAGTATATTTTGAATGTAAGCAAAGTTTAGAGATGTATTAACAAACACAAAGGTCAGATTTAATCTAATCCTCCATCTATTTTGTAATTATTAAATAAACTAGTAAGCAGACCTGCGAATGTGGTTGTTATGCAATTCAATATTTTCTTGTGCTTGAATTTAATTTACATGTATGATTAATTTATTAACCAAGAAGGAGAAAAAAACAGTCCTACAAGTAAAATATTCAGCATTCAGCTCTGAATCAAACATTTGTATTTAGAAAATAAAACTAGCAGCAGTCGTAGTACAACGATAAAGAATAGGGCACATCAACATTACATAATTGAATACGGGACATTGTGTTAGAGCTGGTAACAAATCAGGACGCAAACTATCAGAATTCAACCAACATCATTCCCTATCATTGTACAATCATTAGACCTGTGATAGCATTAACTCATTACTATGATATAAATACAAGAAGTATCATTCTTCTGATAAAAGGCTCATGTGTTTCCAAGATGCGGACTCCATAGAGATAGCCTTTAGTCTGCAACCCTAGGAAGAAACCGAGATTGCCAACCTTGAAGAATGTGAAATCCAGTGGGAAAGTAATATCCCGAAGTGTTAAAAAGAATTAAATAAGTGGTTACTGGTGCCAGACAAAATATATTATTGTTTGCCAAAGTTGCTGTACTGAAAGAACTTCAAGGAAGACCGCTTAAATATGATTTACATGCTGAATAGAGTAACAAGGCAGCAAGAGGCAAGAACTTTCAAGAACTGGACGTCCTACATCATAAATCTGACACGTGAAGGAAAAGTTTATGTTGATTGGAGGCACTTAATCAGCGATTCAATCTATCTTCTATTCGTGATATTCTTTCTGTTAAGTTTTAGGATAGCTGCAAATGTAATAGCACTCTATGTTGTATGTGTTTTCCAAATGCAACAATCTCTCTTTGATTTATATTGGGAATGAGGCTAGGAGAGACATGTCCCTTCATGGGACATGTCTATTCATTTTTATTGAGATTAATATAATGACTATTGCTTATATATATATATATAAAGAGGCATGTCCTTTCAAGGACATGCCTCTTCCCATTAATTATAATTTAATCAATCTTATAATGTTTCATCAATCAATTATTAATTTAGAATTGTATAATAAATTAATATTGAATAATAAATTTCATATGATGAATAATAATATAACATATATAATCAGTGTAACACTGGCGCAGGGGGACGTTGGGACGGGGGGACTTTGGGACGAGTTTCCGGGATGGGGGGACAAAGGGCCTCAATTTCGGGACAACGGGGGACGGCGGTGGGGGGGCGGGGGTGGGGGAGGCGGGGGGTGCTGCATACTATACATATTACATATAGAACTTGAAATGCTAGTTATGAAATGATGTTTTTGTATAA
>MU224527.1:1228422-1245111 GCA_018584345.1 Thuja plicata | reverse complement strand
TCTTGCTATGTTCTTTGCAGTCTAATATTAGATAGTTTCTATTTTGTAGATATCGAGTTTGTATATATGAGCTTGTCGCTCTTTGTAAACTCAATGCAATATAAAATAATTTGTTCATATTATTTTAGAGCCAAAGGACTCAAAGGGCATTGGAGAGAGAGAGAGAGAGAGAGAGTAGAACTATAACAAAACAAGAAAATAAGTGGTAAAACCAAGATGACTGATTATGATGAGTGGAATATGTTTATGGGACAGATGGCTGAAAGACATGAACAAATGATGAAACAACATGAGGAAACCAATCAATTACAATCCGATGGATGCAAAACATGAAAAATTCTCACAAAAACACACAAAACAATGTGATAGAAGGTAGTGACACTAATCTGAATAAAGTAACAATAAATAAAAATAGAAGTGGATCAGCACCATGTCCTATTCAACTCACATTTCTTCTCAGAGCAGAACCACCCCAAGAAGAAGAGTTAAATCAAGAAGCATTTGAGGGCGTGCATAGATGAATATTTGAGGATTGATCACAATGTTAGACCTGATATTCTTTTCATACAATTCTGCAATGCTAAGAATGGATTTAGGGGAAGACAAACGAAGCCGCAAGGCATCAAAGTTTAAGCAAGATGTCTCTTCATACATTTGATTATTCAAGAAGAATCACAACGAGAGCTTGGGTCCAAAAATTGGACACATATATCTCACTTAGTCCTATGAAAGAAGAAGCAATTAAGTTTGATATTCTTCATTTGGATGGGATTGCACATGAGTGGTGACATCATGGAATTGTCACACAAGGACATCAATGTATTGCGACTTGTGCCGAATTTACACAGACTTACAGCCCAGGTTAAAGCATCTGACGAGGCATTTCAAAGAATTAACATGATTGAGGCAGCCGGGAATGGTAGATGATTATGACACCGAATTTCAAAGAATTTCAATCATGGTGATAGATGTTATTGAGAAAGGATTCACTTGTTCATTGAGGGTTTAACAGAGTCACTCCAGGGCTTAGTGAGCACTTTTGACCCTACATCTCTACAAGATGCAATTCAAAAAGCATTGAGGTTGAAAAACACAACAACCAAGAACAAATTCCATCCCAAGAATATACCAACAGAACATAACTAGTTGATCTAGTCGAGTTTGGTTATCTTGTTGTGACCATTGAGGAACCAGCTACTCCATAGCTAGTAGCAGCCCCCCTCTTATTATTGTAGGAAAGGCAGAGCCAACCAAGTCTTCTCATTTCTTGCCCCAGCGACCCACCAGTAGTTTTTAGTAGTAATTGGTTCAAAATTTGATTTTGCTGGCTCCATGAGGATTCCTTCCAAAAAGATACCCCTCTATTAGAATATTGTAATGTTTCTTTAATGGTCATCTTAGTTAGTCTTTAGTTTATTAGGTAGTTTCTATTTTTGTCTTTAGTTCACGATTGTTTCATAATAGAAACATCGTCTTTGTAAATCTATATAAGGAGTTTTCATCTCCTCTGTTTAATACAACATCGATTTAACACAACATGGTATCAGAGTGGGTCGATGAGATTTCATAAAATTTGGCGAATTTTTTAAGAAAAATTCGAGCTTCTTTTGCTGTGGAATTTTTTTTCCACTAATTTTTTTTTTCGATTTTTAAAATAAAAATCGTTGGAGGTTTTTTTTGAAAATTTTGTGGTTCGTCTTTGAAGATTTTTGCTGAAATTTGTGACCCTGGTCGAGGGTTTTGATCGTGCAATTTCCTATTTTGAGCGAAAGTCTCTAATTTTCAAGGGTTGCATGTTGTTGCATGTTGCTTGCATATGCTGTTTACCACACAAAGTCTTGTGTTTAGCGACATTAAGGTTTCTCTGATGAGTTTTCATAATTTTTTCCTTTAACATTTTTTTGGTGGGTTTTCAGAAATTTTTTCCCTTCAAAAATTTCTGGTGGGCTTTAATAATTGTCCCTTGAAATTTTTTTATTTTGGGTTTATAAGTTTTTCCTCAAAAATTAAGGGTTTGCTCTTGTTAGGGAGGGCTCTCTAGTTTCTAGAAAGTTTTACTGTTTTTTACCTTAAAAACGATGTTTTGTATGTTGAAACATGTCTCGGATTTTGTGCCAGCTATTTGTTTGGTTTTTTTATTTTATCCTCAAAAATCATTTATTGATTCTGTAATTCGCAAAGTTGCGTGGGATTCCTTTGTGGGTTTTTACCTTTTTTTTTTTCTAAAAAAACAATGATTTGTAATGGGTTTGGTGATTTTTTCCTCAAAAATTGTGACTTTCTATAGTCTCTTCTGGGGCGTCGTGCTCTTTTGCAAAAATTTGGAGGTTTGCCAATTTTTCCTCAAAATCGTGGCATCTGTTCTTGGTGTGTCTCTGGCTACAAGGAGGGACAACTCTGTTATCCAAAATCAAGTTGGACGTTTTGTGATGATTTTTGGTTAGAAGTTTTGTAGATTTTGGGAGGGTTATTGACAGACTCAGCTCAGTGGCAGAGTCAGTGGCAGGCTCTTGTCTCTTGTTGCGGAGCATTCTGAAGAAGGGGGCAGCCTTCTCTTTTTTTCTAGATGGATTTTGGCTACTCTTGGTCATTAACATTCTACATATCCAGGGAGGGTCTCAACAACAACAAAATGTTCTGACGAATTTATGACCACAAGACATGTACAATCTTCTGCAAGGTAGTTAGACGATGACCATTAAGGGAGGGTATTAGAATATTGTAATGTTTCTTTAATGGTCATCTTAGTTAATCTTTAGTTATTACGTAGTTTCTATTTTCGTCTTTAGTTCACGATTGTTTCATAATAGCAACATCGTCTTTGTAAATCTATAAAACGAGCTTTCATCTCCTCTGTTTAATACAACATCGATTTACCATAACACCCTCAACCAATAACATTGCCTTTAAAACCAAACAGAGCGAGGAAGCTAAGAATGAGTTTCAGAGGAAGAAAAATACACTGAACAATTTATGTCAAGGTGGACTTAGAAATAGAAGGATCCGAGTCTAGATATTAATGAGATAGAGTACAAAAGAAAAGAAGAGGAGACTTCAAGAGGCACTCTGGCTACTCTTTCTAATGCCCTCAAGTATAATGCTTTTAAAGTTTGGGGAGTCTCGTAGGGTCACAAGGTGACAATGTTGATTGACAATGGGGCTACTCATAATTTCATAGATACAAATTTCATTGCTAGGAGAGGCTTGGGTATCGACAAGTTTAATGGGCTTAATGTCAGGCTTACAGATGGTCATATTATTCCTTGTAGGAGGTGAATACAACAGCCTAACTTATCCTTGGGAAGTTATCAAGTTAAGGATGATTTCTCTGTGGTAGGCATGGACAATACATATATAGTTTTGGGTGTTCAGCTGTTACATTCTCTTGGCAGATATTATCAAGAATTTCAAAAGTTGGAGCTAAGTTTCCAACATAATAGGAAGGAGGTGATACTTCAAGGAATTTTAAATGGAGTGCCTGCAAACAGGATGGAGATGATAAGAATGGAGGTACATGTTTAGGAAACATGAGGCACTGTATGCATGAAGATACTCAAGGATCCTCCCCAAATATTGGCAACACAAGACCTTTTGGGAAGGAATCAATATTTTAACATGGCTGATTGAAGTTTCGATATAGGAGTCATAATGACTATTATTTTCTTTCTTAGAACTATTGCTAGCTATTTTCTCAGCCTAAGCCATAAAGAATAAGTTGAAGATGCATCTTCCACCTTTAGTCCTCGAGGATGCATTTGGGAATGGTTCAAGAAGGTTTTGAGCCAATATTTCTTTATTTTTGAGCAAAGAGGAACAATATGACAGCCATTACAAACTATTTCAGTTGAGGGAATTATCTTCAAACAATTTTATAACAACAAAGGGTATAGTATGGGTATCATGATCAACAAATGCAAATTCCTAGATGAACTTCACAACAATGATTTGGAAGATGTATTTATTCATGAAGCTGAAGCTTAGACATATGATGATAAGGTTAGTAAGGAAGCAAGGGCGTTTCAGAAACTAAGATTAGTGAGTATTACTGCTAAAGAAGATAATTTATTTGTTGAAGTGCCCAAGATTGATGAGCACAGATCCATGTTATTTCATCTTAGCATGAATTGGACAAAGTTTTCAGAGTTGTCATTGCTTGAGGACAAGCAATCTTGGGAATGGTGGACTGTCACACCCCCACTAAAATGCCAGAGATCGCAGCATATTAAAATCATTGACTAGGTGCTTAAAGTATAAAGTAGCACCCATATCATAATTGCCGATGCAGTTAATAATTTGATAGAAGTGGCACTAGCAATATCCATAAGGTATCTCTAGCAAAATAATCCAATTAAAACTAAATTTGGTTGTCCAAGGTCAGCAGTGGTATGAAAGGTGGTGAGTCTTTCACTAATAGGGTGTAAAGGAGAAATCACTTCATTAAGAAAGGGGCATCAATTGGGAAATAATATTATGTGAATTTGCAAGATACCCTCCAAGGAAATGAAGAGACTTAAGGATGAAAGACCCTTCTATCAAGTTATTGAACGACAACCGATAACCTTTCTAGATATCAAGGACAAACATTCGAGGAAATAAAAAGGAAAATTATAGAAGACACTCAAGATAGTCTATTTTCAGAATTATGTCGAAGTGATTAAAATGAATATTATAATAAAATTGTTAATTTTTTTATTTAGTTATATTTATAAATACAAGTACAAGTATTTTTTTTTTAAATTTAGAATTTTTCTTTGAAGGCAAAAATAGGAAATATTCTAGAAAGGGACATTGCAACCAACAATTATCGTTGCCCACCATGGGGTACATGTTACTAAAGTTCATATCTCACAAAGGATGAGACCCTTATTTTGCATGCTCAAATCCACTTGAAGGAGTTTTTTAGAAGCAAGAAAGTTTGATTAAGGAAGCAATGTGAGATCATAACAATGAGCAAGAGGTTCCATTTCTTCCACTACCCATGGGAAATACCATTGGTCTTCTCACTCCAAGAACAACATCCATTTCCTCAAGAATCCAAAAAGAATTTTTCCAAGTTCTAAGGTGATGAATCTGAGTGTCTAGATAAAAATGTTTCAGCTTTCATCACAGTCTGTGGAATCCTAGCATAATCTCACAAAGGTGTAGCTATTTGATTTTTTGTTGAGACCTTGGTTGGAGGAGCTACAAAATGTTTTCATCACCTCACTCTTTGTTGCATTACTGATTGGAATCTCATGTATGAAGTGTTTCTAACACAATTCAAATTAGTAGAAGACAGATCTTTTTTATTTTCTCGGTTGACAAGCTTCAAGAACTCTCATAGTGAAACCATGTGGTAGTTTGTAACTCATTTTAATCATCTTGCTTAGAGATTGCGCACCACTTTAAATTCTTCTCTACAAATTCGTCTAAGATGTTTCATGGCTGTTTTGCCTTCAAAGATCACTTTCTTTTAGATCCAAAAAGAGATAGTGCCATATACAAGAATTCTTTTGAAAAGATGAAAGTCTTTCAAAGAATCATTATAATTCTTTTCACAATACATCATGATGTTATCATGATGCAAATCAATAACTAGAAGCATAAAGAATGTTATTTTGATTTCTTGGATTGAAGAGAACAATAAAAAATTATCAACAAGACTAAAATAATGACTTAAACCTAATGTTGACTCTACAGTGGGTTATATCTAGGACAAATCAGCATGTGACTAGCAAGAAAATCATTCAATCTTAGCCCTGGATTGCTTGGGGTGCAATGTGAACTCTTCATAGTAGATTTAATCCTTATCAACCCTTCCAAGAAGACTCTATGACTCGTAGTAAGAGAGAGACATTCAACTGGTCAAGCGCTCATGTGGTCATCTCTTAATTACCATTTACCTAAGGTGTCAACTACCTCAAATAATTAAGATATGCCATAACACACTATGAGGTTTGTTCTAGTTGTTATCTACCTATTCCCATTAGAAATCCTTTCCTTGTAGTGCATTAGACGACCAAGCAACAAAGACATCCATTGCCAACATACAACTGTCCCCCAGGCTCACATGCTCCTGAAAGAATCTGCCCAATGTCCTTGACTAATGTAGGGTAACCCTCGCTTGCATATTATTGGCGGTATCCATATGCTAACTATGTGGTATGACTAATAGTCCTCCAACATTATACGCTCCTTGACTATTGTCAAATTCAAGCATTGATAAGCTTATATATGAATGGTTCATAAGATTTATCCATGATGATCACCTTGGATAGGGAGGATTAGCCTACATATTGGAATACACTCAACCTATGCCATTGTAGGGTCCTGTCTCTAACCACTGCCTTAAAAGTCAGCACCCACACTTGACTTAGCACTGTCAAAGGAAAAAGATTCCTAATCCAGGAGTAAGTAGTTTCCAAGCCTGCCTAACAAAGACTGACATGGTAAACCATTCACCAAGCATTTAGTGAGGGCTCCTTAGTCTATTTCCAATAATGGTAATGATGAAATAAGGTTTATTAACCTATTCCTTCCTATATCATTTCAACTATTACTCAACTGCGCAAAGACATCACAACATGCCAAGGAAGTAGGCAAGTTTAGGTAAACACTTGCTCTTGAACACACCCAGAGACCAAGAGGGGGGGGGGTCCATTAGTCTTTAACAATACTTAATCTTTTTACTTTAATTTCAAAAAATAAAACTTTAATCAATAACAAAGAAAGATAAAGCAATCAACACCAAATTTACGTGGAAAACCTAATAAGGGAAGAACTGCGGTGAGAATATCCTTCAATATATGAAAAGTATTACAATGAGGCTCATCGCCAAACTTGCAACCAAGAATCACCATCTCAAGGCAAGATACAAATGCCTTGCTACAAAGATTCACTATCTCCAAGAAAGATACAAAGAACTTGTAGAGGAGACTCACTGTCTCAACACAAGATACATGAAAATAATTACAATGTATAAGCCTTCAACATATTGCTTCCAACAATCTCCCTTTAATATAGCTGCTCTTGACTCATTGCCTCAAGAAACCATTTGACAATTTTACACCAATACCCTCACCACATACACATGCTATCTCAGATCCACACCATCCAAAACTCACACACATTCCATTGACTTGATCTTCTATATATACTATCCAGAATATTACGAAACATCAATTAGGTCAGACAGAGCAAGGGACAAAAGGTGATCCCAAGTCAACCACCAAAACATAATTGCGGTGAAAGCACTCCTATCCAAGAGTAAAGAGGATCTAAAACATCATATTACATCTTCCAATGTAGCCACAAACATTAAATACATTGGGGTGATCCTCCAAAGTCGGTAACGCAGTAGCGCATAGATGTAGCATATAGCACATCACTATTCGGCCCAAAAACTTAAAAAGTAACCGAATTTGCTTAAAGCAGATCACAACAAGGCTTAGTAGGACTTAAATTCAACTCATCACAATCTCCAAGACTTGTGTGAATCCTCAAACGAAAATCACAATTAGGAACAAAGACCCTGTGAGCCAGACATGCACAAGTAACCTTTTAAACCAACAAGATAGTGCACCACTAGAGCAAACAATTACTACCATGTGGACCACATAGAGATGTTCCTTGAACATCTAACATCATTCCCAAGAACATATTTCATGTTCGCTTGTTCACCCAAGCTGCCAATACCATTCTGGTACAAACTTCTTCATAACCAAAAAGTCAAGAAACACAGTTATAAAACACATCACCATAAACACACTTGGCGGTACATTGCATTACCTTAAATTTGAATTGAGATATTGCACAAATGTTATAAGCCTTCCCTCCAAGGCGCAACACTGGTAACATCAATGTGAAGAAATGTAGTGCATTTTTTGGACCATTTCTGACAAACACCCAAACTGCCAACAAACTGCACATACCAAAGACTTCTGTGGCGACACTAGGGACTTGATAAGATGGGAGTGCAACATCCACAACACGTACAATCTATGTTTTAAACCACAAGGCCATAGCATCCAATATAGAGGAATGCAGAACATTCTTCCAGCTAGTCGACTAGACTCTTCTCTGCAAATTCAACCTTAGCATTCTTCAATGACCAAAACACCTGTGTAGCAGCAATTGCTCATCTGGTTGCAACATGAGAGATACTTCAACAGCCTGTAGCATCACACAACCATCAGCACCAATGTCATGCTTCTAATCCTCATCTCAATGTGACATCGTCATGATATCATCTCTATCACTAAACATGAGTTTCCACACCATTTCTCATTTCCATTTTTTATCTTCAACACACTTCATTATCAACACAAAAGAGGGTTGACATTCAACCTTACTGCATCAGTATGGCAATACTTCTTATCAACAACACACCTTAGCCATATCATCAAGCACTACATCTTTACTGCCATCAAAACAAACTGAGTGTAGACATCAACACCAATTAGGTTGATATCCAAAACAAAGAATACCATCAACTATCAACATCTGCACAAGCTTCTGCATCCTATCAACTTACCAAAACACCATCACATCTTGCTTTTAACAATCTCTCCACATCTTCACAATCATAGCAAAGAGTTGACATCACAATGGCAACACCACAACTTATGTCAGCAATCTCACAATTGCTAGCAAGTAGAGGGTTGACATCAATGAAAACACCAACTGCCAACACTTGCTACCCATTCTCATGTGCTAATTTTCTGTTACCATACACATGGCCTAAAAGACATTGCAGCTGTTCTAAGTTTATTGCAGCATTGACCGACATCAAATAGTGAGTAGGGTTAGAGTATGACTTACCCAAAGACTCTCCCTAGTTGAGTTAAGTTACTCTTCTCTTCATTTATGAGTTTGTTAGTAAAACCTTCTCATTCCCTACGTTAAAAAGGGTAATAATCCCATAATGAATTCGCATATAAATCTGACTTTAATGTTCAGAAAACAACCACTTGCATTAGTTATAAAGTCTTAATAGCTGATTCTCACACCATTAGTATACAATTTTCAACACAATTCACTTCTACTATTAATTCCTAAATCTTTCTAACTGCCGTCCTTCCTTGAGGATTGAACATGGATGTGAGGTTTTAAAGCTTATGTATATGTCATTCTAATCTACCTTTCATGGAAGATATAACGACCAACAGTCGTATGGGCTGAGATTTGTCTATTTTGAGATAATTTTAAAGAGACCTAGATTTCCTTTCTGCTTTCATTATACTAAAATTGAGCTGCTTGAGGCAAAGTTCTAGTTGAAATGAGAAATGTGTGTTTTGTTCTTTGAAAGAATTTTTTTTGGCTAAGCTATTAGATTCATTATGCCTCAAGTAGAGTTCTTATTTTGATGAAGTTATAGGTGCTGAATTAATGACACTTCCAGCTATGAAACTTGATAATCTCGTAGATATGCTAGCAGCCTATTGTCGCTCTTACTTGAGCCATGGGTATCAAGAAGATAGATAAACAGGATTATTCATATAATGCTATAAGTTAACCATTTTATGACGGATTTAACCACTTAAACCGATTTAATTGTCTTAACTGCTGATAAGCACATACTTTAGTATAGAAATCACTACGAAGAAGTTCAACTTATTCTTCCTTAATTGCTTGTGAAAGTTTTAAATTAATGCTTACTTCATCCTAGTCTGCCCCAGTATCTCAATCCCAACCCAACCTTGGAGAATTCAATTCTGATAAGAAAACAGAGATATTGAAGGTGGGTGCCCTGCCATTCAGCAAATATTTTAAACCAGCAACTCAAGGAATATAATTAATTTCTATTTTCTTGAACTAGACCCAACAGTCCTAAGAAAATCTTCAATCGGGCGAGCTAGGGAAGTCTATGTATTTATCGCTTCCTCCAATCCTTAACAAGCTACAAGGTAGGATTTGCAATATGGATGAAGATGCTTGCATGATTTTTAAACTTGAAAACAATAGAACAGAGCAAATACATTATACACCTGTGATATGGTCTCCCTATGTTTCTTGCAACCAAGGAAGTTAGTCAATCTCCCTTTGCTCTCCCGAAGTCTTCTCCCAGTCTTTTTTATGCAATGTTCTTCCCCTCTTGCTCCAATTTCTCCTCATGTTTCCTTTCCGCCAGGCAGAAAATGAATAATGCCTCTCTTAGTAATGCTTGGCGCCATGTCCTTTCATCAAAATCTGCTATCTTCTGCTGAATCTGAAGGTTGTCATGCCTCTTAATGACAGTTGAGCCCTTCCACCATGGCCACACCTTACCCAATTACTCCTAGCTGTCTCCTGGCCGTGGGAAAAATAATGGGAAACATTAATGGAGCTTCTTGTGGGTCGGCTTTCTTCACGGGTTTCTCTTCCTTGGCCCCTTTGTCGTTGCTTATATTTTTTTATATTCGTTTGGCTTGCCTTTTCCTGTAATGTGCTGTAATGTATTCATTTGTAAAAGTTTTTTAATAATTGTGTAAAGACTGATCAACCCAAAATACGCCACATAAGCAAATACAATTAAAAAGATTCTAATGTCAAATCAAAAGTCATAGTAGGTCAATCGCTAAGACTAGTCAACAAGAAAACTCATAATTAAATTACACGTTTCGTCCCATGATGACATATAAGATCAAATCTCTAATAAAATGATGTACAATATAAAGAAGTCGACCACACAGTCGATCATACAAATCTATCCATTATCAAAGAGGAATAAAATATCCAATACAACAGGATGCCGACCAACTTGTCATGCATCTACATAATGAATAAGAAAATACATTTAAGTACAAGACCATATGGTCGTAAAGAACGAGTAAAAAGCATGCCATCAGACAACTGTCCATCTGCATGCTCCAGTCTCCTAAGCTATGAAACACCTGTCCATCCACAAATCTCGAGATAGGAGTGTGGTCCAGGTGCTTTTCCCACCCAACCACAGAGTGATTAGCTCCCCTGGGGCTCATCCTGAAATGAAGAGCACACTGACCCTGCCCGAGAAGCCTAGCATCCTGGCACTCATGGATCGGAAGGAATCTGGTGTGTTTGTGAAACTAACTACTTTTCACATATGTCTAAGTACAACTAATCACAAATAACAAGAAGATGAAACATAACCAAACACATTTAAGCAAACATGTCTTACCATAGCTTTGGCCAAAGCAATTTAAGAGCCATAGCTCTACTGGTAGGTAATGAACAATATAATTACCCTTTCTTGGTATTCCACATGCTACACCCTTTCCTCTATTATCAATATGCACTTAACTAAATAATAAAATACTAAAAGCAACCGATTCAACATAGCGAACGAGATGTAATACCGTGTAATCAAATTCCCATTCTGGCTGGATTTCTAACAGTACAAAATTCTTTATAAATCTCATTTCAAATATACGGAAAAACTCTTTCTAAGAAGTAAACAGCCTCCTACATGAACAATTTACAGGGAATTCTAAATAAGATTTTTTTTTTAAAGATGAAGTCACGTCTTATGAGTAGTAAGTAGAAGTTTATAAAAACAAAGAACTACAATTTTCTATTTTGATCAGCAAAAAATAGTTTTTAACTGATAATGCAAGCAAAATAGACATCAAAATGGACATTCCTGCTTGTTACTTCAAGATTTGCTTAAAAAAAAGAAATCACACAAGAGTAGAATATCTCTTACAAGAGAACAGGGAAACAACATTCACTTAAGAATTTGAAGTCACCGAAATTTTGGTGATCCTGCCCCCGTGAATGAAAATTAATTGAGTCTGAAGGAAAATGCTATTATGATACAAAACTATAAAATGAGATAATGAATAAAAGAAGTATTGAGTTGCAGATGGCTATATTTTGCCGCTAAATCCAAGAAGCCTACATGAAGATGAAAGGGAACTGTCCTATATTACGCTACCCAAAAGAGCCTATCATACTTTCACGACCCCTCTCATGACACCCCCCCGTGGAAAATGTACATTGGATAAAAGTTGTGGGTCGATCATGCATATCGGCCAGGAAATGCATGAACTTAAAATGAGGTAGATCATAACGTGATTTCCAACGGTGGCGGCCGAGTACATAGAAGTAACCGCTCCATACACAAAACAAAGAGAAAATGACAATATCATACGCTGGGACAGAGAAAAAACTGCAAAAGAAGGGAGAGATCTCCGGAAACAAACAAAACAAAATAAGGATACCACTATGCGCTGAAACTAAGACATATCGGCATGCAAGGAATGTGAAAATGATCATTTGAGGCTATCCATACATTGATTACAAAGAACAAGCCAATTACGATAGGTTTAAAAAAAAGACAAATTCGTTGATACCAAAAGGCTAGACAACCCAGCAAATTTAACCAATCTATTTATTTTTGCAAAGCTTCAGCTAAACTAAACCATTTAACACCAGAAGAACTTAATTTCATAAAACAAAAACAAGCCGAGGTAAAGAGGAACCTGGCTTCCTCCACTATTTTCGAGTTTTCCTGTGCAGCTTCCTTCTGAACTCCTCAACCTTCTGCGTAATTTCGAGAGAAGCTCCTCCTTTTTTTCCTCACGGCTTGCGTCTCCCCGTCTCCTATTCCCCTGCCTTCTTTATTCTCTCCTTTCCCTCCTTCTCCATGTTTCCTTTCTTCTCTCCCTACGTTGAGTTCTTTCAGCCATAAAATGTGCATGCAACTCTAGTTTAGTTGTGCTTGTCCCTTAATTTAAAGCCACTCCTCTCTTTCCATGGTATTCAAAGTCTTTAACTCAAAGATAATGGATAGCAATCTCAAAAAAAAAAAACATTCTTAATTTCGTATCAGAAATCACGCTTTAAAAAAATAACATTATACTTGCATTTTTTATATAACAAAAGAATCATAAACCATATTTAAGAGATAAGTTAAATTATTTTATTCTTTCCTTGTTTCCAATCTCATCATTTACAACGAATAGTGAAATAAAAGAAATAAATCAATTTAATCTAACACACATGTAATTATGAATAATATAATTGTCATGCATATGTGGTGTGTGATCACTAGACTTTTTCGATCCACCACTTCCAAGAAACTAGCCTCCTCTACCTCAACCACACCCCCGCCTTCAATCCTGTCAAATCAACTAAACCACTAAATTGGTCATCAGTAGGTTAGTCCATAAATCCAAAGCAATATTCATAAAATCGTGATTTCTGTTATATTTCCATAATTTAAACATCACAAAGCATGAAATCGATCGAAGTATATCCTCATAATTCCTCATATGTCATTAAAATATTAGGCATCAATATAACATGACATTAACATAAGATTAACAAATGTTAGATAAACCATAAAGTAACGACTAATAAGTCTTCAACCATCCATAAATTAACGAAACATAACGACTTAAGATCACAAACATCCGACCAAGTCAACAAAATTCACAAAGTTATTATAAGTCCTAAAAATCAGGAGTCTATCTAGTCGGGTTATGACAAATTGCAACTATATTTTATTTATTATTTGTTTATATTCATATTTGTTTTATTGTTGTCTACCATACATATATAGAAGTTTATTGCTCGATGCAGATGGTCAATGGGGACTAAATTCTTTCCAAAGTTGGCAACATAATTGGAACTGGATAAACAGTTACAATTAAATAGACGACCAGGACCTTATGGTTAGACGATCCTTACAGGAAGGTCTAGATGGTAAAACACATTATCGTTTGTCTGTCTCTGATCACTGGATCGCAGAATCTTCTTCACCTTACACTTCAGATATCTGCAACCAACTGGAAATCTCATACAAGTCCACCAACCAATTCGTTAGTCCAGATTAGTCGTAAAAATATAATCAATATATTAGATTGACAAATAACATGATTATAATATATGAGTAACCATAACTATTAACACTGACATCAAAAGTTCATAACCATTGCACACACACATGGGTCCATTGAACGTAGTTTGATCACAAAATTCACCCCTATTCCTAATTACAACGGGCTACTGTAAAAATCCTTCTGGTTTCTTTCTTAAAAATTTCAGTTTTTCCTTGTGAATATTAAGTCAAATGGTTTACATGCATGCTGGCGTTTACTTTCAGTTGGCTAGTGTGACTGTAAATTCTGAAGTTCTGATGTTTATGTGCAATTATAGCATTCAGGCCTTTAGCAAATAGTGCTAATTTATATTGACTAAAAATATGCTTACACAGAATTCTCATGTTGCAACTAATATAGGAAATAGAGAACAATATTAGAACCTGACTTATTACAACATAAAGTGTGATGTCTACGATCAATGTTGCAGTATTCTGAAGATCAATTTAAGCTTCCAGCTAAAATGTGAATGTGCTTCGTTTGATATACATGTTCTTGCTCACAACTGATCTCCACTGAAAATGAACTCTATAACAAGTTGCAACATAGCTCAAGTTGAACAACAGCTAAGGCACAGAATAACAAAGAGAAAGACTCCAGGTGACATACATGAATTCCAGTAATGCACAACAGCAATAGAATTGATCGATTTCTCCACCCAACCACTCACGAAATCTTCCACATGTCCCTGCTAGTTTGATCTGTTCTTGTCGACTTGTGAGTTATTTATAATTGCAGCTGCATCATCCCTTGTACGAGTATAGAATAGGTTTTGCAGAATGAATGACTCATTCAAAATCTCTTTAAAACTGCCATCGATGAAGCTTCTCTTTGCAAATACTTAGCAAGACGGCTTGATAATATCAATCCTTCGTGCTTGAATCCCGATTCAAGTGTTATCAGGACAGCACTCTTATAGAGTGCTCAGAATTCTTGCAGTCATATTCCTTGTAAATATGTCATTCAAAACCATGTTCCCTGTCTATTTTTAAGGTAAGTCACACCCAGAAGTGTGTTTAATAATGATCAGATTTGCTATGTACCTAATGGCGTCCAGATTGAAGACCAGATCAAGCTCAAACTCTCTCAACCAAAATGCACCAAGACCAAAGGATTCATACCATGAATACTAGAAAAAACCCATGCCAGGAACTAGAGCATTTCACGATTTGCAGAGACATTCAGGGAAGTCACACCAAACAGCAGGTTCATGCCAGGGCAAATGTCATCGCACCATAACTCACGCCAACACACAGGTATAGTGCA
This sequence comes from Thuja plicata, assembly GCA_018584345.1. NCBI lineage: Eukaryota > Viridiplantae > Streptophyta > Pinopsida > Cupressales > Cupressaceae > Thuja > Thuja plicata. The sequence goes on along the minus strand of MU224527.1, from coordinate 1,230,025 downwards.
GCCAGAGAATGTAAAATTCGAACGCCACTAATGCTCACGCCATGATTGGCAGTGGTCACAGTAAAGAACCTCAAACCAAGAGGATCGAAATGCGAACACACCTTGCTCACGCCATGAGAAAAGGAGGACACGCCTGAACATGAAACTCACACCAAAGTGAAATGGTGGGTTGCGCCTGAGTAATCTCACATTACAGATTGGATCTCCGTAATGAATGGAGCTAACCGAAGCCAAGGTAGTGCCGGAAAGGAAGAATTGTCCAGCAATGAATGGTATAATCACGACCTCAGCCAAATGACCAAAAGGAACTCACGCACAGCTGCTTATTTATGTGCCACAATATTGTGCTTCAGAACTTAGATATAACTTTATTCAGTAATAATAAAATGGCCCGACCTGTCTTTTAGAAAGCCATGCCCAATACAAGATTATTTATTACAAATTTCTTTTAAATAGAAAGTCTTAATGGGCGTCCAAAACTCAACATTATGGATCACCAAAATCCATAGAAAGAAAGAAAGAAAATAATTTTAACGTCCGCAAGGCTAAAGATAGCCTATGGGACAGACCGTCTCACACGCTGAAATTTTTCATTTCCACCCTTTTCTTGTGAAGTTTGATGATGAGTGCCCCCAACTGCTCAACCGTCCCCTTATTGAAAAGATCAAACCACGAATTCTCAGTCAAAAGTGTGTTAAAACTGTCCCTACTATCCTTGAAGGCGTCACATTCTAGAATGAAATGTTTTTCTGTTTCTACCTTACCGGAAGTGCAGAAAATACAAATTCTTTCTTCCCAAGTTTCTTTAGGCCTTTTCCAACGCCCGGTTTCAAAACAAAGTTGATGTGAATTGGTCCTTAATTGGGCAATGAGAATCTTGGCTCTCCAAGAGATATTAACCCCAATGTACGCTTTTTGACAGAAGTTGCGAGTGGGATTAAACTCCACAATATAATACTCTTTCTTTCTAGTTAAGCCCTTATCCCAAGAACACTTGTGGAACTTACTCATAACATACGCCTTTATTTCTTTACTATTAGTGGGGCAAGAATTCAAGTGAATATCCCATTTATTGAACCACTTGCTGTTTTGGAGCATCCACGTCTTCTTTCTTTGGCACAAAGTGTCCTTGAAGACAACTTTAGGCAATCTGTCCTCATCCATTTGTTCTATTCTTTTTAAGTATCTTATAAGACGTACCATAGCAATTGCTTCAATAGGACCAGCTCCAACCTCACTCAACGTGATATCATACGGGACGGAGTTTTTTAGTTTGAGCTTGTTTGTAGTCAAACGTTTTTGGATTTTTTCAATTTCCTTCCATTGTAAATCTGAAGTGCTGCTGGCCCATTGTTCACACCCATAGAGAACAACCGGTAAAACTAAAAGACCAAAGAGAATTTGAGTAGTCTTCCAATCCCAAAGCTCAGCCTCTCTACATCTATTTTGGAAGGCATAAAACGCTTTCCAACCTCTTAAAATACGCTTCTTTCTGCACCCTTCCCAACTCAAATTTTTATTGAAGTCAATTCCTAGGTATTTGTAATCTGACACCTCTTCAAGGATGCTGCCCTGAAAGTAAAACTTATGCTGGTTATGTTTT
>MU224527.1:1212429-1228372 GCA_018584345.1 Thuja plicata | reverse complement strand
CTAGGTATTTGTAATCTGACACCTCTTCAAGGATGCTGCCCTGAAAGTAAAACTTATGCTGGTTATGTTTTCTTTTACTAGAGAAGACCATCACTTTCGTTTTGCTGATGTTGACCTGCATCCCCACTATGTTGCAAAAATTCTCAAGAGCGAGTGTTTTTGTAAGCCACTGACAAAATTAGAGATCAACACAAGGTCATCCGCATACAAAAGAAGTCTAATAATAAACTTGCCCAAATGTACACCATCTCCACCTTGAAGGTTTAACCACTCCTCAAGTTTATCAATATACAAACCAAAGAGTGTGGGGGACAAAGGGCACCCTTGCTTGACCCCAATATCACTTCTGAAACTCTCAGAGATGTCATCCTCTGTTCTGATTTTAACTTTAACCTCCTCATAAAGTCTATGAACAGCAGCTCTAAGGTGAATGGGGATCCCAAGTTCCTCAAGTCTGAGCCAAAGCTTGTCCCTAGGGACCGTATCAAACGCTTTTCTGAAATCAACAAAACAACAAAAAGCAAGATAAATATTTAGCAAGATGGACAAATATCTATGATATAAATCTTTATTTTGAAGATTTGACCTTTCTCTATAAATATTTCTGAAAATTTTCTTTCAAGAAAATTATAATTTTTTTTCCTATTGAACTCAAATGTGAACCCTGAAACAAATCCACCTCCAAGATGAATTGGGTTTTTGTTCTCAGATTTTTGAACTGAAAGCTAGAAACTCTCTCTCCCCCAAAGAAAATAGTAAAACCAAGCATACCAAACAATTACCTTAATTTTCTTTTCATGATCTTTCTCCAAACTTTTCCAAATAATATAATTTTAATCCATTATAATAATAAAGTAACTTTTAATGAATTTCCATAATATAAAATCACTTATTACCATAATTGAAAAAATGTGATTTTAATGACCCTTTTAAATAATTAAAATTAATCTTCTTATAATTTATTTATTTTCCAAAAGCTTAATATGAATGATTTAATTATTTTCAAAGGTCAACAAAAAAGGAACGTTACACTAGGTGTTATGCAAGAATATCAACAATATAAAAAAATTGATATAACTCAAATATTAATTTAATCTTGAAACTAATTCCACAAGTACAGAATATCTTAAACAGCTAAAACTATGCTATTTTGGATTTCCAAAATCCCAAATAACAAACAAGGTCTGCTTACCTTCAGCCTAAAAGAACAGTAGACCCTTTTGTTTCGAAAAAGTTGGACATTTGAATGTGTGGCTGTTTGAGCCCTTCCAAAGAAAATCTAATATGAGATAATTCAATATTTCTATTAGATTTCATTTAAGCAAGAGGAAGAATTAAGCCCATTCTTATGGATGAATCTTAAACAACATTAAACAGTAAGAGAATTTGCCTACAAGCCTGATGACGATTTGTTTGAAGAGAGAATTAAAGGAAAGTGCTATTACCAGCAATAAAGTGTCTCTATAGAAGCTCAAATGTCTATTAGTACCTTCACTTTTTCCTCCTGCCATGTATGGATTACTTTTCCTTGAATAATTACATAGCATAAACCAATAGCTTGTGAAAAAACCCATTTTCTGAGTGGCTGATCCATAAATTGGAGGGGTCTTTCAAGTACATCTTAATCTCTCACTTTTCAAAAAAATTCTATCAAAATCCAAACATATTTTAAAAAATCAACTAAAATGTACTTGAAATCACATTGAAAAAATAAATTTGGCAATTGGAGTTTCATATTCCACTGAGCCGAAAGCTGAATTTTGTGCCTCTATAATTTGCAAGGAACGGTCCTTGACTATTTGGTAGTTACAGCATATATATATATGCATTTATAAAAATAAATAAATAATTTACAAAGCAGATTTCTTCAAGGCACAAGCCTTGAAAGAACACTCAGGAGGAAGACTACAGCTGCAACAAGCCATTACAAAAAGAAGCATTACAAAAAAACTTCTATGAGAAACCATATTACTTTTCTCCAAGAATATCAGGCACATGATCCTCCACTATAAACTTCATAGTTTTGAGGAGGGATCCATTGTGAACTTTGTTGTCAGGAATAATGATATATTCTTGTGTCGTTGGTATTTAGTTAGTCGGCCGAAGGATAGGTAGTTGGGGTACAGTTGCGACGGTTGGTCGGTCCAGATATATTGTATGTACTACCTTTGGGTAAATCATCTTGGTGTAGACGGGAATTCGATGTTGCTGTAATCATTTGTATACATGAAGCTGATGAATCAATAGAAGAACTGTTTTCTGGCATATCTATATCATGTTCTGTGTACTTAATTTGGCATCTAACTAGTTTACCCAGCGAGGCAAACATTTGGCGCCGTTGTACGAATCTGGGAAGTGACGGGGACTGAATGGCGTACGGAGGATAATGGGCCAACCTCTCGACAATGAGGGTACCACGAGGGATGACAACGGACCTAGAGAACTTTATGAGGGAGAACATGCCTTGACGTCAGACTTTGTGATTTTGCTATAGGCGGCAATCGAGACTTGCGTAAGGAGAGAAGCTGCATAGGCTGAGGTCCTGGAGGGTGCCGTGTGGAATGCTCTCGAAGCAAGTCCGATGGTAAATCGGTTGATGAACCATCTCCCTTGCTTGTTGGCACAAACATCCCTGGCCCAGAGGAATCGACGGGAAGAGATTGAGCGAGAACAATGACGACAACGAATCCTCCATAACTATGAGGAGAATAACCACCGAGAAGAGGAGCGCGATGGGACTCAGCAAAGGCAAAACAATAACTAAATTTTCAGAAGGGAAGGAGAATAAAGGAGGGCACTCCCACATTGTTATGATTCTATCATACATTGTACAAGAGTGATGAATTAATAAAAAGTGCTCTTTTATAATTATCATGATTTGTTAGAATTCACACAGGATGAATTAATGCCCAATTTGTTAAATAAAGATAAAATTAGAAGAGAAAACATAGAGTGTGAAGCCGCTCAGAGAGCCTTGATTCTCGAGCAACAGGCTAAAAGGAGACGAAAGCTTAGGCGACTGGCAGAAGAGCAACTCGATCGAGGTGAAGGCAACCAGGTTGAAGGTGATCGACACGGAAGGAGTAGGGAGGATCTAAACGAGGAGACTCGACAACGATTGGATCTTCTTGAGGAGACCCAACATTGGTTGAGGGATCTGTCTCTCACACCGCCCACAGAGGCTAGGGAGACCCAACAGAGGGAGGAAGAGACCAAGGTGGGAGAGGACACCAGGGCTGCCAAGAGTGTTGGAGGGACACAGGTGCATGGTGGTCAAATACATCCTGTGGGTTCTCATCCATCTGGAAGGGGACAACAGCCAGCAGCAGCGAAGAGACCAACCATGTTGCAAAAGCAGAAACTACCGAAGTTCAATGGGGGCGGGAAGGAGGATCTAGTCCGCCATTGCCGTACGTATGAAACCATCTGGTTGGCAAATGGAGTTAATGACCAAGATGAATGGGTACGACAATTTCCGGCCACGTTGCGAGGAGTAGCCATCAACTGGTACTCCAACATAGACAAAACAAAGGTTAGTATGTGGACTGAACTATGGAAAGAGTTTCAGATAGAATTTTGGCTATTGCGAGATGACAATGAGATTGTCGCTGAAATCTACAACACAAAACAAGGGAAAAATGAGACGGTTCGAGCTTATGGTCGACAACTCAAGGAACTGTTGGGAAAAATGGATAGCCAGCCGGCTGACGGGTTAAAGAAAAGATGGTTTATCGAGGGGTAAAGCAATCCCTCCGGAAGAAAATGAAGATAGTGCCACCTACATCGTATGATGACGCCTACAATAGGGCGATGGATTTAGAGAGCGAGACAAAAACCTCCAAAAAGAAGAAGGACAAGGACAATTCGTCCGAAGATGACAACTCTTCTGAAGGGAACAACAGTGACAGAGAGTCCAACAAGAAAGTGCAGGCCCTCCAGAAGGACATGCAAAGAATGATGAAAGAATTCAAAGCTATGAAAGGGGGATCCAACAAGACAGACAAAGGAGAACTCTGGTGTACAGAGTGCAAGTCTGACAGACACACGAAGGTCCCGTGTCCTAAAAAAGATTTTTGTGACATATGGCAGTTGATGGGGCATTCTACAAAGGAATGTCCCTACAATATGGAGACAAGAAGTCAGCAAGTGCTTCTCACTCAGGAACAACCAACTACATCGGGTGGTGCAGGCAACTCCCAAACAAACAACAATGCATCATCAGGAGGGTACAGGAATAACCGACGTCGAGGAAAAAACAACAATGATAATAATAATAATAATAATAATAATAATAACAACAACAATAACAATACAAGAAGCCGGATCCAGTACGATTCGAAAGGCTAACCAATGATCCAATGCAAAGCCTGTAGCTAGTGGGTGTACTTCGCCCGAGACTGTCCGAGGGAGGTGGCAGCACAACATTTATGCAAATGGTGCAGGCCAGGAGACCACGAGGAGGTCAATTGTGCAAAACCACACGTGAACCGGTTGGACATAGAGGAAACTATGGGGGAAGAAAGAATACAGGCCGTTACCCGAGCAAAAACAAAACAAGCCACGTACCCGGACCCCCGCACGGAGAAGCAGAGGGTACGGGAAGCAAGAGAGGAAATCTAAAGGGAGATGCGAGCTCAGAGGGAGACACAAGAGACGACAGGTACTTCTCGCCAGCCAGAGGCAGAGGAGAACATACTGAGACAAATGCTAAACATGGAAGTATCGCTAAGAGTTCAAGACCTCCTCCACACAATGCCTCAACTGAGGACGACTTGGCTGGGCACTCTTTCCCAACATAGTGCCAACACCACCCAATGCACAGATGTTCTTGGCGGGTCTGCAATGCAGCCCATGATGCTGGCAGTGAACACTGACAAACACCCCTTCGTTGTTGAGATGGGCATTCTGGGGACCCTCCTGACAGATACCATCGTCGATGGCGGGTCAGGGGTAAATGTCCTTTCGGTGGAAACATGGAAGAACCATGGGATACCAACACTGTGGCCTCCTACTTTCAACCTCTTGGGAGCAGACCAACATGGAATTAAACCCCTCGGGACGTTGATGGCGCAACAAGTCACCATTGGCGTGCAACCCTTCATGCTGGACTTTGTGGTTATCCCACTTAAGAAGGGGTACGATGCGATTCTTGGTAGAGGGTTGCTTGTGGCTGCGATGGTTACACACAACTGGAAAAAGAACACCCTCACAATGGAGAAGGGAGGCCGGAAGTTTGTCATCGATCTTCGGACACAAATGGTGAGCGAGGTACTTGCGTCCTCTTCAAAGCCCGAGTTTGACGGAGAGAGTGGTCGAATGGACGAAAGGAGGAGCTGCATGGAACCAAACGAGGAAGGGGTTTTGGAGCTGGAGGAGTGTTCGGAGGATGAGACAGGGTCGATGAGTGGACTCTTCCATTGGCAGATGGAAGATTATGAAGTATTTCATAGCTATATGGTCCAAGTGGAGGAAGTGGAACAAACAAGAGACAAGGAGTTGTTACCACCCGAGTATGGCGAATATAAAGAGGGGGAGACTCGGGTGAACGAAACCCTGACACACAAGTTTGATACAGAGAGACCCATGAAGTAGGAGGAACCATCACGAGGGTGATGAATCTTGGAGATGTGGCCAACCCGCGGAACATACTTGTAGGGGATGACTGGAAACCCGTTTTGAAGGCGACCGCATTTAAATTTTTTATGGATTACAAGGATGTATTTGCGTGGACCTATAAGGACCTCAAGGGCGCACCACCGGAATTGTGTGCATCGGATTCCTCTAGTACCTAGAGTCGTACCTGTACGGAAGAGGCAGTACAGGATGAACAAAAACTATGCGGCGAGGGTAAATGATGAGATCGAGCGTATGCTCGAAGAGGGGATCATCTTTAAAGTACAAACAAGTCAATGCGTGTCCCCCATAGTGATCTCCCTGAAGAAAGAAGCCAACCAGATTAGAATTTGCGTCGACTTCAGGTGCTTGAATGTGGTAACCATTAAAGATCCCTTCCCTATACCATTCACGGATACCATATTGGAGGAGGTCGTCAGGCATGAAATATACTCGTTCATGGATGGGTTTTCCAGATACAATCAGATATCCATTGCGGAGGATAAGTTGAAAACAACCTTCATGGTGGAGGACGGAGTTTACGCCTACAACCGAATGCCCTTCGATCTGTGTAATGCACCTGCAAATTTCCAGCGGATAATTCTCCACATCTTTGATAAGATGTTCATCGGAAACTTCAGAGCTTTTCTGGATGATTGGTCCATATTACGCTGGGAGGATACGCATCTGACGACTCTCGGGGAGTGTATGGAAAGGTGTCGAAAGGCAAGGTTGGCACTGAACCCGAAGAAGTGTCGGTTCATGGTGCCTTAGGGAAAGCTGTTGGGGCACACAGTTTGCAAGGCCAGATTGAAGACGGATCCTGACAAGGTCCGTGTGATTGTAGAGATAGAGCAGCCGACAAACGTCACAGACGTAAAGTCATTTCTCAGCCACATCGGTTATTACCGGCGGTTCATAAAGAACTTCGCCCAAGTTTCTTATCCCCTAGATAGGCTGATGCGGAAAGGAGAACCCTATGTGTGGGCGACGGAATAGGGTGCCTCTTTTGAAGGATTGAAGACGAGGCTAGTCAGAGCAACAATTTTGACATATCTGAATTGGGACAAGGAGTTCCACGTTCACGTAGATGCCTCAAATTTCACAATTGGTGCAACCTTGGGCCAAGTAGGCGATTATGGCCTGGATCACCCCATTCATTTTGCCAGCCGATTGTTGTCAAGGGCGGAGAAAAATTATAGTACCACCGAGCGGGAGGTCCGCGGGATGGTGTATGCCGTGCAAAAGTTTAGGCATTACCTACTGGCAACACCATTCACATTTTACATGGACCACCAGGCATTAATGTACCTGGTCAATAAGCCCATCATCCAAGGCGGGGTGAGCAGATGGTTGTTGTTGTTGTAGGAATTCACCTTAACGATCATTGTACGACCTCGGAAAAGCCACGTGATCGCGGACCATCTCTCTCAATTCAAGTCTGGAGAACTGCCAGAGGGAGTCAATGACGACTTCCCGGATGCACACTTGTTTCACATTGCCATCTTGCCGGTGTGGTACACAAGCAAAGGGGAGTACCTCTCAACATCGTAGTTTCTGAAGGATATGCCACCCGGTGAACGACGCAAAATGGTGCTCAAGAGTAGAACCTTCTAGTTAATAAATGGACAGTTGTATAAAATGAGACCTGACCAGGTACTCTGAAGGTGTGTCATGGAGAAAGAGGTTCCGAGTGTTCTCAAAGAGGCACACGAAGGGCAAGCAGGAGGGCACATGGGGCCGGACACAACGACACAGAAGGTGTTGTTATTAGGGTTGTGGTGGCCCACGTTGCATAACGACGCCAGGGAGTGGGTCGTAGATGTGACACTTGCCAAAGGGTTGGGAAACCATTGAAAAGGGATTTCATGCCTCTGAATCCTTCCCATGCCCAGGAACTCTTCGAACGGTAGGGCCTGGACTTTATCAGACCTCTCAACGTGAGTAGGGCTTGGAGGTGTCGGTACATTGTGGTGGCCATGGAGTACATGACAAAGTGGGCGGAAGCACAGGCCCTGCCAAACAACTCGACCCTCAGTACAACGAGATTTATATACGAGCAGATCATAACAAGGTACGACATACCCATCCAGATGACGAGCGACAAAGGGGGTCACTTCATAAATCATGTCATATGATTGTTGATGACGGAATTCAAAATCTTACACTCCTTGTCCAGTCCGTATTACCCTTGAGCCAATGGTCAGGCGGAGGCCACAAACAAGATACTTGTGTCTATGATTTATAAGTCCTGTGGGGTGGAGCAAGAGGACCGGGAAGGAAAATTACCCTTCGTATTGTGGGCTTACCGAAAAACATATAAGGTAAGAATCGGACAGACGCCCTTCTAGTTGATGTACGAGCAGGAAGCAGTGGTCCTCGTGGAGTTTATGGTGCCAAGTTTAAGAATAGCAATCTAGAATAGGCTGGGAGATATGGAGAGCCTTCGGGAGAGATTGTACAATCTGAACAAGCTGGATGAGCGTCGGATGATGGCGCAGTGGGCTACGGAGGTAGCGCAAGTGAGGCGGAAGGCCTGGCACGACAAGCATCTCAAGCAAGTCAACTTCACTCCGGGACAGCTAGTATTAAAGTACAATGGAAAAACGAGATCAAGCCCGGAAAATTTAAAGTGAAGTGACTGGGGCCGTACAAAATCCGGGAGGTTGGCGACAATGGGGCAATCAAATTATGGACACTAGACGGAAAGGAAGTCCCTGATGCAGTGAACAGGTCCAAGTTGAAGCCATACCAAGAAAGGCGACGGAGGGACGACCCAGTTCACGCCAGCGGGCCCAACCAAACGATAAGTAATTCAAATTAAAAAATAAAATAAAAAAATAAAAATAAAAGCAAGAATTAAAAAAAAAATAAAAAAGGAAAAGTTAGAGAAAAGACCGTACGGTGACCACCGTATGATGACCATTGTTGGTGGGACCACCGTGCGGTGGAATCGTCGAGGGTGGGACCACTGTAGGGTGGTGCCACCGTGCGGCACATAAAGTCGCTAACGACCTCCATTGGAGGTAACAAATACAAAGTCGTAGCCCAAAGAAAAACAAAACGATACAACACAAAGCCGCAGGGGAAGAATAGAGTCAGCCGCAGGGAGAAGGAGAAAGAAGATAGCCACGGTGATGAGGAATAGTAGAGGGATACGGAGGGGTTGGAATATTTTTCCACGACTGACAGTTATTGACAGAGTTGGAACAAAAAGACAAAAGGAAAACGGTTATTCATGGATTCTACAGGTAAACGGCGGTGGAAAGCTCAATTACAGGCAAGTACTTCGAACATGGACAAATCAGCGAGGACCTTGCCCTTGGGAGTAAAAATTGCTGGAAATATGGATACTCACTCCAATGGAAAGAGGAAACTTAGACCGAGAGTGCAAGTGGCTAACCAAAAAGATGCAGTAACACACCAAACAATGGTGTTCGATGGGCTAAATGGACTTGAATGCAGAAAATGGTGGCAAGAGACCCCTGAGACGGATGTAGTAAAGGACATTTTGCAGAAGGCTGGGGTTCGTTGGGCCATTTAGATGCCTATTTTTCCATCCACAATTTTGAGGGTGCTCTGCACATTAAGATTAGCTCATTCGACAGGCTTTCCAGGAAGAGTACATTTGAGTAACGCAAGCACATAATCACTGTTTCATTCACTGCAGCAGACTTTACGAGGGTATTTGGTATACCGGGCTGCAATGGAAAGAAAATAGACATGAAGGCACAAAAGATGTCAAGGGATAGCAAGGAACACTGGATTAAGATGGTTTCCGCATGCTCACCGCCACAGAGATGGATTCAGTAGTCAAAGCCACCAAGAGTAGAGGGATGAAGAGAGCCTTTGTGGCAGAGGGGCCATGGCGTTGCATCATGGATGTGATGAAGAGCTGGCAGATAGGGTCTAGCCGCGCCTCCGACATTGCTCTCCCGCAAATCATCTTGATGAATGGCATTATGAACGGCGTTGTGTATGATTGGGCTTCAGTGTTGGCCGAGCGGATGTACGAGTTCATGACTCTCCATCATCGCACATTTTACATGCCACACCATGTAATTGGATTATTTTTGGAAGCCGCACTCAGGAAGATTCCCACTGAGTGGTTAGAGCTCCAGCCTCAAGGTACTTTGGCATCTAGAGAGCTCTCAATCTTCGATTGGAGGTACTTGGATACAGGGCTTGCAACCCCAGGACAGAAGAGGCGACGTTAGATGGTTGAGTCAGAGCCCGACGATATAGATAATGGTAGGGAGGCCACCCTAGAGATCTCCGACGGTGACTCAGGGGATGAGGACAGTGAGATGGTCGAGGCTGAGGTGGTGGATTCTATGGTTGTGACACCCACTCCAGCACCCATGCCACTACTATTCGCCAAACCTGTTTTGGTGACATCAACGCACTTGACCCTGATGCTGACAGTAAGTGCGACATCCATCCCTGGGTTCGGGCAACCGAGGCAACCGGTGGTGATAACCCCAGCAATAGTGCCATAGGTAGATGCATTGCCTTTGGTTGAGGTAGCTGTGGGACCCACGGAGGTCACTGAGGTCGAGGTAGTGGATGAATCCAGACCTGAGGATTTGGATTGTGGAGATGTGCCTGGAGGTGAGATGAAGCAGGCCGGTCAAGAGGAGCCTCCGAAGGTGAGGGAGGGTCAGGTTCATTTGGATGTGGTTGGGACCAATGCAGTGGTCACCATCGATGCCGGGCTATTGGATGATCCCCCACCTGTAGTTGATCCTTCTTCCATCGAGGCTACGAGCACTTGGCTCAGTAGGTGCTTCCAGATGACACCCTTAGCACCACTTGGAGTGGCAGTTCTCTCTCCCCGACGGGATGTGCTCCCGAAGGTGGTAGACTTGGAGGCAGAGGCCTCACCTGCAGGGGACCACATTGACCACTTGGCAGAAGAAGACCGTGGAACGGACTTGGTAGAGGAACCGGCCGTGCACTTGGTAGAGGAGGATCGTGCAATGGACTTGGTAGAGGAACCGACTGCGCACTTGGCTGCAGAGAGTACAATAGTCACCTTGGGGTTGCCTGGGCATGAGGAGCTCATCGCACCTTCGGAGCCTCCGAGGGAGCCCGTCAGGGAGGACGTTGAGGCCTACTTAGCAGACATGGTTGTACGTGGACTTCGGGTGGTGGCATCTGCCCAATCTCGAGCTTTGGAGAGTGTTGTTGAGGATTTGGAGCAATTACTATCCTTTGTGAAAATTGGTTGCCCCACAGCCTTTGCAGCCTGTTTTGAGTCAGGCGGATGGCCAACCATAGAGACCGTGGAGATGTTGAACAGCAATTGGTGAGCTAGTGGTGGAGAGCAGAGTGGAGGCTCTTGTCTGACAAATAGAGCAGGCTTTCAGGGTGGGCTATTACACCCAGAGGCGTACGGAGTATATTTCCGTAGGGCATGAGGCTGCTCGAGTGGCCGCACAGAGAGCTCAGGAGGAGATGGCCACCTGGTTGGGGGCAGTCGAGGGAGATTTTGCTTGCAATACACAGGAGTTGGCTAGCCAGTAGGCAACTTGGACAGCAGAAAGAGTAGAGATGGTGGCTTAGTTGGAGGCCCTCCGAACAAAGAGGGTAGCTTTGGAGGCTCGGTTGGCTGAGGAGAAATCTTCTTTTGAGCAGCAGTTGGTAGAGGCCAGTGTAGAGAGGAGTGTCTTGCACCTCGGTCTAACACAGGCTCGGGAGGACTCTGATACAAAGAAGGAGCTCCTGGAGGCAGCTATGATGGTGAAGATAGCCTTGGAGCATCAGATGGTTGCGGAGCGGCATGCCGCAGACATTCCTTTGCCACAACAGGTCTATGAGCTACGCACTCGGCGGGATTCTTTAGACATGCAGTCAGCCTCTTCAGGGACTCTCCCTCCGCCCCCTTCTTCTCAGTCATGATTTTGTTTTGTTTAGTTATATACATTGTCTCCATTTTGTTGTAACTCTTCTTTTTTGGGGGGGATGATGTTGTCGGGAATAATGATATATTGTTATGTGTCATTGGTATTTAGTTAGTCGGCCAAAGGATAGGTAGTTGGGGTATAGTTGTGACGGTTGGCATCGCACCCCTTCGATCCAAATATATTGTATGTACTACCTTTGGGTAAATCATCTTGGTGTAGACGGGAATTTGATGTTGCTGTAATCATTTGTATACATGAAGCTGATGAATCAATAGAACTGTTTTCTGGCATATCTATATCATGTCCTGTGTACTTACTTTGGCATTTAACTAATTTACCCAGTGAGGCAAACAAACTTTAGCAACAACAGCCAGCTGGGACTGAATTTGATAAATTTACATTTTGAGCTCAATATTGTAGCTGATCTTCTCTTTTAAGGCTTTAGCAAGGGAGGATAGCTGCAAAATGATACAAGAAAATAAACTATGCATAATAAATTCTGTAGGAGGGTAGGCATTAGCAAAAACAGCTTTGCATCTTAGCATCCATATATAAAACAAAATACATTGACAAAACGATTCTAATACCACGTTCTCTGAGCAATGCAGCCCTAGCACTGCTGATTTCCAGCTTAAATAATTGTGGAATATAGCAGGAATGAAGGATTTAACTGTTTGCCAAATATTTTGAGCATGTTTGCATAGCCAAAAGGCATGTTTAAAAGTTTCCAGCTTGTGACAAAAAGGACATTTGGTGGAATGGGTAGAGATGAAGGAAAGACGTTTTCCAACAGCAACCTTAAAGTGGATGATTTTCCAATCAAGAAATTGTGCTTTAGCTTCAGCTTTGGATTTCCAAACAGCCAAGCTCAATTTGAACCATTTGGACTTAGATCAATTCACTCGCCATTTCAAATTTAACCTTGGTTGGATTTGGATGGAAGGAAGAATTTTATGATAAATTAGTTTAAGAGGAAAATTCTTTAAATTATATCTTGGCAACCACCTCCAATCTTTAAAAAAGTTGCATGAAATGTGAGTTGAAAGTTTTAAGTGAAGAGTCAGCAGAACAGCTTCATGGACTTTGTGGATGTCATTGATCAAAACATTGGAAAGCGTGAATTCATGTTTAAGTTGCAAGTCACTTTTCCAGCTTTATGTGGAAAACTCTCAAATGTCCCTAAACTCCAAGATACATTTTTTGAACAAGAGCTTACCATGCAATTGTGAGTTGAGAGCAAGAGGCTGCTCCTGAAAACATATCCATCGATTCCACCAAATCAATGAAGATGTGAAGCTCAACCCATGGCTAAGATCTTGTCCAATCCATTCAAGAAGAGGAGACACTTGCTGCCATGCTTTCCATATGCTCAAAAATTATCTAGAGGCTTGAGGCTTAAAGTATTTTGCCATAAGAATCTTATCTTTCCACTCAACTTCTTTCCAAGTATTATTGGCTTTAGCAGTAGCAATTCGTTGTCTAATCAACGAGTTCCATGGTGCTGCTCCATCAAGTGCTCTAATAATCCATTTGGAAATCAGGCAAACTCCTTGTGTAAAAGGGTCAATCATTCCTAAACTTCCTTTGCTCTTTGGCTGAATACAATATATTATATAACAATGAAGCAACAGGCTGGCCCTTTTTCTTATTCCATTTTCCCCACAAGAATTCTGTAATTAGTTGTGTTGATTGTTTATAACTACTTTTTGAGGGCAGCCAACATGATGAAATGTAAACATGACTGGCGATGAGGATTTTATTGGCAATTTGGATGTGTCTAGCCATGGAGAGAAATTTGTTTGACCAAAGATCGAGTTTTCTTTTTAAGTTGTGTATAAACCATTTCCACATTTCAGATAAAGAGACTCCTATCCCAAATGGGATGCCAAGGTATCTTGAAATAACTCCATGATTGTTATATTTCCATTGAGATGGTATCCAAGGAGGTGGCCCATCAGCTAAGGTCATCCAAAATTCGGTCTTATTAAGAGAGATTAGCAAGCCTGAAACTGAACAATACAAGTCCAAAATTTCAAGGGTGTTGTTGAGCTCCTCTTGAGAGTTTTGTATGAATAAAAGGCTATCATCAGCAAAATGGGAATTCAGAGCAACCTCATCACCAGGTAGAGAGATTCCATGAATGAGATTCTGTTGTTTTGCATGATGTAGAAGGTAGCCAAGTGCATCAGCAGTCAGGACATAGAGCAAGAGAGCTAAGGGGCAACCTTTTCTTATCTATCTTTGAAGGGGAAAAGCTTGAGTAATTGAACCATTGATAGCTAAGCAAGCATTAGCATCAGAAAAAAAGAGTTTTATATGGGAAATGAGTTTGGGTCCAAAGCCTAACCACTTAAGCATTTTCAAGATAAACTGCCACCTAATCCTATCATATGCTTTGTCAAAATCCAATTTGATGAGGAGGCTTGTGACTAGTTTGTTGAGCCCATTCCACAGTTTCCCAAGCTAACACCAAGTTGTCAAGTATGAATCTTCCACCTATAAAACCAGTTTGCTCAGGTCTTACATTCTCTTGGACTGTGTATTTGATTCTTTTAACAATAGCTTTAGCTATAATCCTATATGAAGTATTGAGAAGAGTGATTGGTCTCCATCCTGAAATGTTCTCATTTTTGCCTTTAGGAATCAGTTTAATCAGACCTTGATTGATAGAGTGATAGAGGAACCAAGGGAGCCTTGTGCTAAAGCTTCTTTATACACCTCATAAAAGTCCTCCCTAATGAAAGGCCACATTGATTTGTAAAATTTTGCAGGTAAACCATCCATTCCTGGACTTTTTGAGTCAGCCATATCCTTCAGAGCAGCATCAAACTCTTCAAGAGTAAGCAAGCGATCTAATTATATTTTCTGTTCAAGATTGATTTTAGTAGGAATGTAGTTTCCAATCATATCTTCAATAATATCTTGAAGTTGATCACCTCCAGCAGGATCAATAAACAGCTGCTGATAATGTTGGAAGAATATAGATTTAATGTCTTCCAAATTGTCACGAATCTGCCCTTCTTGGTCATATATGGACAAAATTCTTTCTTTAGAGTGCTTGTGTTTGAGATAGCCGGAAAAGAATTTTGTACTTTTGTCTCCTCCTTTCATCCAATGAAGCCTTACCCGTAGCTGAACACTCAACCTCGATAAAACTCAAACCTTCTAAGCTTTTTTTCAGTAGCAGCGACAACATGCTGGAGAGAAGTATTATTGGGTGCTGAATTAAGAACTCGACTTTTTTCCAATTGGTACCTTAAGGTTTTTTCCATTCTAGATGTTTCTCTAGCCATTCTTTTCCCATAGGCACGTAGGAAAGTAGTGCAACGAGCAATAGCATCATTCCACCATTGTATCCAGCTGCCATCATCTTGAGGTCTAGGGGCGTCATTCCAGATGGAAATGAGAGAAGCGAGGCAGTCAGGATGATTGAGGTGAGAAGTGTTGAGCTTGTAAGTAAGGCTACATATTGTGATGGGCATGAGGAGAGTTGACAAGTCAACAAAATAGGGAGGTGATCAGAAAGAGAGGCTGTAACATCAACTTTAATAAGGGTGTTATCAGAAGGAGTGATGGAAAGAGAGTCAGCTAGGTAGAATCTATCAAGATGACTAAGTTTTCTTAGATCACCTTCTCTTGAGCTACACCACGTAAACCAATGATTGATATGAAAATCTCTTTTGTCTACAATAAGATCAGCAACTCCCAAGGAATTCCTTGTAAGGATACAAGCATCAGATTATTTTTGGAATAATTTGTGGGGGCTGAACAAACTTCTATCATGATGATTTTCTACCATATTAAAATCACCTCCCCATAACCATTCGGTTGTTGGGAGGTTATTGCACATCCATTCCCATAGTTTGGTTCGTGATGCGGAATCATTGAGAGCATATATGGAGCATAGGCCAATGGATCTCCCATGTAACAACATTAAGCACCAAACACAATTATTATTGGGATAGACTCCAGAAGAAATAATAAACTTGGCTGACCAAGGTGCAATTCCTAGAACACCCCCACTTCCCTCACAATGCAGAGTGAATTTAAACCAGCTGTCTTTCCATACTGATTGAAGAGAAAGATGGAGGTGCTGTGATGACCCTATTTTTAGCAGGTTGTGGCAGTGACCGGGTCAGCTCATCATCACGACCCTCGTGAGCTAATGCAGAGTTTTGAGGGTCCCAGTTGACAGACTTACTATTTTTAGTAAGTCTGGACTTACTATTTTTAGTAAGTCAGTTGGTCAGTCTCCATCGCTGACAAGGCAGTACCAACAGTGGTCAGTTCTCCAGATGATTTTCAGTATTCAGTTTCTTGGACTGAGAACTTACTATTTATAGTAAGTCTATATTTGGCAGTTGCCATTTATGGCAGGGCAGTGATGAGCATGTTGGTCAGGCAGTATGGCAGGTGTTGCAGGA
>MU224527.1:1195916-1211939 GCA_018584345.1 Thuja plicata | reverse complement strand
TGAATACAATTGGCAAACTGTGCATCAGAACTTTGGGCAGAAGTATGGGCTGCGTTAGGGAATGTTAGTGCCACGCGGCTAGTAGTGAAAGACGTCACTAACCCTTGGGAAGTGACTGTTACTATCACCCATGGGTCTGCTACCACCTGGCGTGATGAATGCAAGCCGAATCCCTGCAGGTTGCTGGCGCCCGCAAATAAGTATCTAGGCTACCGCGTGGGAGTTAGTAACATTCAGTATTCACGCCAAGGATAAGCGTGAGACTTCAGCCGGTTCATAACAGGGAGGATACCCAGCGTAATGAGTAGCTGGAATCATCTGCAGCAACACATAGCTTGTACAGATTGCTGGAAAGCATCCTACTTATGACGCGATACTAAGGAAACAGCCGCGTGAGTAACATCAACAGCCATGCGGGTGAGAAAGTTCTGATATCAAGGCCAGCGAGCAGCAAGTTCAGAATTGTAACAGGTTCCTTTAAACGTTTTCCTATTTAGTAAATAAAGCAATTCATTGCTAAAGCATTTGTATTGTTTCTAAGTGACTTAATTAAGGAACGAATTCTAAATTTAGACATTGTTATCAAAATTCCATTTAGCTTTCAATATATGCAGTTGTACTTCGAAGATTACAAAAGAAGTTGATAAGAATACTTGCCTAGTATTTTAAATATATAACTAGAGGGAAGAGATATCAATTTTAGTTGATTTTGGGTACCATGTGCCAAAGAATATAAATTGAATTATTAAAGAAACCAAGTGGGCTCACTACAGTCAATTGTCTGCCAACTGTTTGATAAAATGCTAACTCATGATTTACACAGAAATTGATTAAAAATTGATGGTTTAAGGATGAGGCCAACTTAGGCTCTTCACAGGTGCGTTTCTGCTATTTTGACTTCTTGCAAGAAAATGACATCTGGCTTGTGGATTTGCAAAGCCTTCTTAACATGAACTCTTCTTGAGGGGATGGAAAGACCCCTAACATTCCATGATATACCAGAGAACTTCATTGGATTTTAGGAAGGGAATCCATATCCTCATAGTCTAACACTTTGAACTGATTCTCACATAAAGAGTCTTGTTGTTGAAGCGGGATAAGTACCCTAGAGAGGTCCTCAACAGGGGATCTAGACCTTTGTCTATGAGGCCCTGGAGAGGGAGATCTAGCTCTAGGAACAGTAGATTTATTCTCAATGTATTGGTCATCCAGCGGCAGATTTGGAATTTCCTTTCTTTTCTTGATCATCCCCCATCCTCCCTCAAGGATGGCTTCCTTATACGAAGCTGGTTTATCAGAAGAAGAAGAATTTGAAAGAGAAGAAGGAGAATTTAGAGCAGAGGATTGAAGAGGGTTATTCATTGGTTGTGTTGAAGAAGAAGATGAGATGGAGGAATATTAATAGACGACCTTGAATGAGAGCGGGAACGGTTGGGTGAAGGTTGATTGGAAGGGGAAGAGGGGGGAACACTGCCATTAGGAGACTCATCTCGAGAGTCGGAAGCATGATCAACTGACAGGGTTGAGAGGGATGGAGGGGTAGTTGACGATGGGGTGAAAGTGGATTTGGTTTTATGAAGGGCAGTCCCTAATCCGATGTCCTTCCTTGCGGCAATAAAAATAGGCATTTAGTTTGTTAAGGTAGGAGATGGGTTGAGAGAAACTGAAGCATGGACCAACAAGTTGCAGTGTACCAGGTAAAGTTTGATTTAAGTCAACTTCAATATTGGCCTTGGGGTGAACACAGAGACTTGAGTACTTGTTTGAATAATTTTTTACACCATAGGACTTGCCTAACTGTGACGGCCTTTGAGGAACGGATGAAAAGAAAAATTCAGAAAGGGAAATTCTACCCACATAGGGTAACGAGACTTAGAGGCTCCCTCAAGATGAAAATCTAAATCCCATGCTTGAAGGTAAACATATTTTTCCACGAGCCATAATGCAAGGTTGCTTGGGCATGTTCAGTAGAAAAAAGGTGCAAGAAATGTAACCCTTGCCTAGCCCTCGAATAGATTCTATAATCCAGCCTCTATTTTCCCAATGAGTTTTTGCCCATTTATAAAATTCCTGCTCAGAAGGAACTCCCGCCAGAAAAAATAAAGTTATAGATCTTTCTCTACAATCATCTATCATGTCTAAAACCTCATTAGGAAGAATGCATTCAACGGTCTTATGTCCAGTGGAAGCGTTTGTTGGTTTGGTGGGGGTCTCTAGTTCAGTCTGGACTACTGCTTGCATTTTCCTCATACTATCAGCATTGATGCCAAGAGAGGATTGATGACAGAACTAGGTTATTTTCAGCGGCTTGAGTAGGAGAATCTTCCATCATGTTGACATTTGGGTTCGGGAGTGCCAAAGTAGGGGATTTGTGAGCATTTGAGCCACTTTCCAGTGCTTTAGATAAAGAGGGTCGCTGGAAATCCTCTGGCCGAGAATAGGGTTTCTCCTGAGCCTTCTTTTTTATGAACACGTTGAGATCTTTGTGGGGGAATGCTGAATAAACCCTACTTAGCCGCCGAATGCCCCACACAAGGACTAACAAAATCAGATTTGATGCTTATAGATCACTGCACACAAAACGTTGTTTTCTCAATAATTAATCTGTTTGATCGAAGCCCAGGCGCTTGGAAAAAAAAAGCCTGAATTAGTTGCTTCAGGCCCTGGAAAAGACTTCCCCCACTCTCCCTGGCTTCACAGTGTGGAGGCACGGCGTTGGCCTCTCTGCAATTTGGGAAGGTTGAAAAGGTTGCACGGAGTTAGGGTTTCTGCGGGCATCGCTGAGACCAAAACCAGTTGACCCTTATTGTATATTCTTTGGAAAGTTGCATTTACAAAACGGACCATAGATTTGACGGACAATGAGAATAAAACTTACAGTCGACATATTGTTTGGAAAGGGGCAGGCCTCTTCACAAGGACATTTTTTATTTTCTTTGCTTGCTTGACATGGATCCAAGTGACAATCAGTTGTCCCAGCATAGTAAGTAGATATCCCGCAGTACAGAGCAATGAATGCAAATGGACACACTTGTGCTTTCAAACGTTTTAAACGTATCTGCAGAATCACTCAAGAATGTATTAACGTCATCACCGAGAATATCTTCCCTTTGAAATGAGTGCCCATAGAAAGAAATGTCTGATTTGTTATGTAAGGAAAGGGAGATACCCCTCTAGTGATGGTAGCAACAAAAACAAAGATAAGATACCAGATATTCATAGGAATTAAAGATTTTGCTCTTATGTTGGGCTTTGCATGACCATGCTGATTCGTGGGTGAACAACTACCTTATTGGTGAGCTGTAATCATGGAATCAGTGGGCTGTGAGCCCACAAGCATAATAACAGTTACAAAGAACACTTGCAAAAACTTGAATGCTGCATATTTTGATTCATGCAAAACTTCCTACAGTTACAAAGAAAGTTCAGTACAGAATGGCCTATTTGCCAAATAAGTTCTTTTTTTTTGCTGTCACCAAGACTCCAACTACCTATCTCCATCTCCCATACATGTACTAGTTCTTGTCTCCTACTAACCATGGATAAATCAGTCAAGAATGTATTAAGGTCATCACCAAGAATATCTTGTTAATGTTATTGTAGCTATGGTCGGACTCCTTCAAGCCAACATAGATAACATAAAGGTTGTGATACAATAAATATATTGATAACATAGTAATTGTATTTATTGAGATAATATAATTATATATTAATTATATAAATTAATATATAATTAACTATAAGAGATAATCATAATAATATAATATAATTAATAAGGCCACATGTGAAGAGTGGTGACCCTTCGTGGAGGGGCACCACTGATAAGTGTATAGGAAGAGTGAAAACTTCCTCTCTTGGTACCTATTGAATATACACACAGAAAAAAAAAAACATATCTCTCCTTTGAAATGAGTGCCCATAGAAAGAAATGTCTGATTTGTTATGTAAAAACAGGGAGATATCCCTCCAGTGAAGGTAGTAACAAAAACAAAGACAAGATACCAGATCTTCATAGGAATTAAAGATTTTGCTCTTATGTTGGGCTTTAAATGACCATGCTGATTCATGGGGGAACGACTACCTTCTCGGTGAGCTGTAATCATGGAATCAGTGAGATGTGAGCCCACGAGCATAATAACAGTTACAAAGAACACTTGCAAAAACTTGAATGCTGCATATTTTGATTCATGCAAAACTTCCTACAGTTACAAAGAAAGTTCAGTATAGAATGGCCTATTGGCCAAATAAGTTTTTTTTTTAAAATTTTGCTGTCACCAAGACTCAACTACCTGTCTCCATCTCCCATACATGTACTAGTTCTTGTCTCCTACTAACCATGGATAAATCATAATAGACTGATTTAAGATAGCAGACGAGTGTTACATGTTTGCAGTGAAGGAAATCAAATGATAATACAAAGTTAACTATTAGTGGTTTCTGATAAATAACTGTTGTTTTGTTCAGAAGAGAACTTTGTTAATATAGAACCTACGAGTTTCATTCATAACTTCAATAGGTTAAAGTTTCTACTTATGGAAGTTGTTTGAGATATCTCAATTATTCAGTATGCATTGTATCTAAATAGTATATCTGTTTCAGTGAATTTATATATGGATTAGTTATATATGAATTGAGAAGAGGCTTTTATTTATATGATATCAAAAGGAAGTTCTAACTTCTAACTGAATCAATACACTAAAGATGATCTTGCCATTTTCAGAATCAGACGGAAAACTTGATATTTTAAAAAGAGTTGAAGTATATGATTCTTTAATGCGTATAATTTATGGAATTGTCAAATGAGTAGCCATTTGTGGAAATAAGGTGCTTTCAGCTAAATTTTAGCTTAGTTTTTAAGCTTCAATTTGTTTGCTCATGTTATTTCTATTGGTTGTCCTTTCAAGTCCCATTAACCTGTTTTGATCATCTACATACATGAACATAATATCTTTCTTACATTGCACAGGTATATAACAGTCAGCGAGACTCATGGTAGAGCTCTCTTTTATTATTTTGTTGAATCCGAAAGAAATCCAACCAAAGACCCAGTTCTTCTGTGGCTAACTGGTGGTCCTGGTTGCTCAAGTTTCACTGGATTTGTCTATGAGATTGGTTAGTTAATTGGAATGTTGAATTACTATTATTATTTTTTTCTAATGCTCCAACATTGCCAATGGGGGTTTTACACTTTCCAATAAAATTCATATCAACACTAGGGAATCTAGAAAATAGGCATGAGGGTTGAAGGACAATTCTTTAGATCGGTCAATGTTATTTCTGAGGTTCCACTCTTGCCCCATGTTGCTAAGAATTGAGAATATAATAAGGAAAACTATAGTTAAATTTGAGTGCCTTGGATCCTTGTTTTGCCTCTTAGACTATATAAGACGTAACAGTGCCTAGTAACACAACAGTCCTGATATAATATGCTACTTGCAATCCTAACTATTGATTATATTATATGAGATTCTTGCACACTACTACATTTTCCTAATAAATAGGTTGTTAATTTATCTCCCTGTGTATGTATACTGACAATTTGAAGTAACACCAATGGTTTTTCTTATTCTGCATGAAAAATTAAAATTGTTGCTACAGTCTTTTTTCTTTTCTTTTCCTTTTATATTGACTTTGATTGCAATTGTCCTCTCACTTATTGCAGGCCCAATGTATTTTGATCTCAATTACACTGGGGGTTTACCCAAGCTTATTGACAATCCACATTCTTGGACTAAGGTCTGATCATCAGTTTTGTTTCAGTTAAAACACTTTTATGGCACATTTTTATCTCTTGTATTGTTTGCTCAGGCCAAGGTCTATTAGAGTGTAATATAACCCTAAAGAGCTCTTTGCAGATTGAGTCTTTTAAGTTTTAACCATGGATCTCTATAATCTGTTTCCATGTGGTTAACTCTTTCATTTGTAAATAATTACTGGAATGCAGAGTGTATTCCTAATTAAAATATTTCTTAGTGGCATTGAATGAAATTTATCACAGCAGTTTTTTCCTTTCGTGTAACATTTCCACTAAATTGTTTTGCATTCTTAGGTGTCCAACATTATTTTTCTTGATTCTCCAGCTGGGACTGGGTTTTCCTACTCCAATACTACCCAAGACTACTTGTATGGAGAATTTAAGATCGTCGCAGATGCATACACTTTTCTTATTAAGGTATTCAGCTCTATCTTATAAGAAAAATAATTTTAAAGAGTGTCAACTTTAAGACTTTCAACAAGCTGAACATAGCTTATTATGCATGATGCAGTGGTTTGAGGCATACCCTGAGTTTCTATCTAATCCGTTATACATTGGAGGAGATTCATATTCGGGCCTTATCGTACCAATGTTGACACAGAAGATAGCAGATGGTATTACATGGACTCTGCACTTTATATTATTTTCTTTAGAATATTTTATTCTTTTTCTCTCAAGTAGTGAGGTTTTTTTTAATGCTACTAGTATTAGAAGTTGACTATGATTTTTACTTCAATAGTGCTCTGAAACGTGGAATGCAAATATTAACTACAAAACATTATGTTTTACTGTTATGAGCCTGAAATCTGAGATAAGTTTTAAGCAATGATTTTTTTTGTTTAATATCTGACACCATGGAAAGTGTTTTGAATCTTAGTAAGAGATATATTTAGTTATTTATCATTTTTTTTTAATATTTAAGATCAATTAGCTTTGGTTTTCATTGGGGCCCCGCTCTTGAAATTGTGAGGGGTTTATTCATAGGACTGAAGTGCCATACAATTTATTTGTGGCTATATCACTTCCATTAATTCTCTACAAATGGGGGATTCTATTGCGATTTTGATTCAATCTACTAACTCCTCCTCTAGTGAGACTTCTACTCTCCAACTCCTCTTCTTTCTTGCGGGATCTTCTGCCCATAATCCTCCAACATAATCCTCCTGCTTGAATGCTTTTTCCTCCACCATGCCCCTCTAGCTTGAACGCTTGCTTCTTCTCACCTCCAATCTCCCAGAATGGATCTCCTCCTTTCCGGAATATTCCTTTAGCTAAAAAATGCTTATCATCAAGTGTGCTCCTCTAGCTTGAACACTTTCTAACTTCTTACCTCTAATCTTCTCCTACAGGGCAGCTATTTCTCCTCCTTACTTCCTACTTCTCCTCCTTACTTCCTACTACATTTCTCCAAAGTGTTCCACAAGCATCACCTATGAGATAACTACAATATCAATCAATTGAAGTGGGACTATTACTTTAGATTGCCTATCATGCTAAGATGTCATTTGGTGGGAATTGAAACTTGGTCTTCAACATAAGAACCAAGTGTTCCTACCACTGACCAATTGACCTTTGATGAGAAATGTTTAGCATTTTATTTAATCTTTAATCAATAAATTTTCTTTATATTAGTAGTTTATCAGATTGGAACAAAAATTCAATTACCAGTATAAGAGAGATAATTCTGTGATTTTCGTATCTATTTCTACTAGAAAATACTTAAAATAATGAATTAGCAAGGAATGGCGTAGACGAATTTACCCATAAAATATTTAGTTGTGGACGGAAGTACAAAATTCTAGGCTGGATGTCCAATCAGTACTATATTCTGGAGAAATATGGGATTTTGAATGGTCTGTTAGTTGTGTATCGATTGTATCTGTTGGTAACATAGCTTTACTCAGAGAGAAGTTGTGGCATTTTTTTTTAAGTTTAAGATTTTCATGCTTGCTCTCTACCATGTATTTCCTTTCCTTGTGACAGGTATTGAAGCCGGCGCAAAACCAATCCTAAATATTAAGGTTAAATTATTCAACAGAACTAAGTGAAGGCCAAAGTTCTTTTGTTCAGTACCCCCAATTTGTGTTTTTGGCTGTGGACCAACTGTTTTTCTTGCATTACTATCTTCTCAGGATTAGATGATCTCATACATTATGTCTTGAATTGCTACTTTTCAGGGCTATCTGGTTGGTAATGGGGAAACAGATAAAATATTTGACAATTCACAGATGCAATTTGGACATAGAATGGCCCTCATACCCGATGAATTATACGAGGTTTCTATACATGAGATCCATTGAAAGATTAAATGTTGCCATTCAAATTATGCATTCTTCATGCACAAATGCTAATTACAAGGCAACTTTGTGGTACAACACATGAATAGTAGTTTGAAATGGACTTTTTGGATAAAGATATACTACGTCTCAATATTTCAATCATTAATTATTCTAGAAAATACTTGATATGACATTTCTTATATGGCAGGCAGCAATGGAGGCTTGCAATGGTAACCTTTCATCCACGAATTCTTCATGTCAATCCAAAATACACTCAGTATTTCAGGTGAAATTCACAACCCCTACCTTCTATGACTGCTAAATTTTAGTAATCCAAATTTCCTGTTCTCTTCCTAAAACTTGTTCTAATATGTTGTTTTGAAAAAGCAATGTCTTTCTCATCTCAATAATGCTAATATCCTCGACCCAAGTTGTTACCCGATTACAATGAAGCAAGAAAATTTAAGTGGTCAGAAAGAACCAGCAAAGAGATACAAGAAGTTGGAAATACTGGAACAGCTCAATGGAGCAAGGAGAAGATTATTTTCTCAAGTTTGGTCCGCAAGCTTCACAGATCAAGATGGATTTCTGCAAATTCCCCTTCAACTTGGTTATGAAGACAAGCCTTGCCCTTCTCTGGTAAATCAAATTCATTCTTCCTTGTTCCATAAAATTGGAGGCTTGAATAACTAATGCAGGTTGTTTAATGCATTTTTGCGCACAATACTTACATCATCCACAACTTCGAGAATACATATTATAACCTGCAATGAAGCTAGGAACATACATATTAGCATCGAATAACATGGTGCCTTCATTGATTTATGCTAGAAGCGCTAGGGGATCTAAGAAAACAACATCCTTGTTTGAACAAATTTTAAGCTATTGCATGGTGCACTTTGCACTGAGGCACAATTGGAAGCATATTTTATTTGCAGTGTAGCATGATCCAATTTTCTTTTGGGCTTCTTGTATAGCTATTCAACACGAGGAGTATAATATTTGTACAATGTATACGCTTAATATTTCTATCTATTCAAACTTTAGACTGTAGCTATTAGTTTTTCATAAAGATATCCCTTAACAGAATAGTTGTTTGCCCGGAATGATAAACAAAATGGAAATTTTGATGTTGAAGGATTGTCCACTTGCCATGTTCAGGAATTGCTTGTGCTAGATGTTTAATTATAACCAAATACTGTATACATTCTACTAATATAATGCTTCATATTGTGAAACAGAACAAATATACCCTTTCAGATATCTGGGCACAAAGTCCTTTCGTCAGAAAAACAATTCATGCCCTACCGGTAATCTCTTTAACTCACTCCCTGCCATTACAGCTGAATCAAATTTAATGTCCTTATTCCCACATTGTTAGAAATTAGAATTATAGGATGCTAATACCCTTGTGAATTATTAATTTAATTTATTGAGTTATGATATTATTGTTACTTGTTGAAAACGCAGGTAAACTAATCTATAATGTGCACTGCAAAAATTTATAAAATAATATTGTTAATTATTCAGAATTACAAAGTAATTGTGTAAATATTTATATATAGGCATTGTGTTCTCTACATCTTTCCAAACTACCCTTCATTGAAATGACTTTATTAAAATTTAAACTTTAATTTTACCAACATCTCTTTTAAGATTTACATTACACTTAACAAAACATAGCAGTGTTACCCCGAGTTTCCGGGACAGGACGGCAAGGGACGGGGGGACGGGTTTCCGGGACGGCAATTTTTTTTGCCAATTTTGGGGACGACAGGGGACGGCAAAGCGGACAGCTATATAAATATAGGGAAATTTTAAAAAATATAGGGAAATTTGCATATATACATTACATTCATATGAAAGCATGGATAAAGCATGCCATTTAAACATCATACTCATAGAACCTTAACATACAACATTTCAATATTCAAACTCAATGCTCAATATGCATTCATAATTCGGAATTCATTGTCAATATGCATGTAATATTAAAATAAAAACATACAAAAATTGAAATACACCTAAGAACATAATTCGGAGTTCATTGTCAATAGCAACAAGAACAATAACAACCTTCCAAATTGAAGCACACTACTATCATTTAAGTTTGATATAAATTATCGGTGTACACATTATAGGCATAGCGTTACAATTGCTTTGGAAGATAATCCTTTGCACATTAGTGCTAGTCCATTAAAAAACATTCCTATGAAATACCAACATGAAAAACCTTGGAAACTGTGTTGGAGTTGACTGTTGCAGGTTTGACATCGACTCCGGAAAGGGCTGCTATAGATAGTGGATCAAGTATATGTCTCCCAATGCTCTTCTCACTGTAGACCACATTCTCCAATGATCTAAATTGAGGTTACACCATTACTCCCCTAAAACTACACCTCCAGTTCATGGTAAGTGGACTGATATTAATACGAACAAGTTTGCTATACAGTTCCAATCATGATATAGGTCTGTTACAGCAAGATGACACCTTGATGCAACCTCTACTTTTCACCAAATCTTCTACAAAGGACCCAAACCAGCACAAAACCAACCTAGCACTGTTGTATTGCCACAAAATGACATAAAGATGCATGTTCCAGATCTTTAATGCACTTTTCATACTGTCCCAAAACTTGGCAAACAGTCTGCTATATGATTCTGAGTGTGTAGCTGACTGTAACAACATTCTTAATTTAACATTTCTTAATGTAATGTTGCCAAATACTAACCAGAAGACCCCAAATAGTAGGAATTAACTACCAAACAATAATAAACATAATAGGGCAAACTTGGAAGAAGGGGCCCACTTTAAAATTAAAAAAGAAAGGGTTTTATAAAAGAAAAATGTGTTTTTTAAAGTGCTGATGCAGCCTATCCTATTGGGATGCCCATCCGTCCCGGGGACTTCCAAGGCATGCCCAGCCGTCCCGGGGACTTCCAGGCGTCCCCCCCAATTTTGGGCGATGCCCACGAGTTTCCGGAACGTCCCTTGTCATTTTTTGAAAATTGGGGATGGGGTGGGGACGTCCCCTAGCCGTCCCCCATCCCAGAAACATCCCCGTTCCGGAAACAGGGGGTTTTGGGTCGGGGACGCGTCCCCTGGTAACACTGAAACATAGTGATTGAAATAATACAAATACATATTCTTTGGAAGCTTTTCTTTGAAAAAATAGTGATAATTATTGGACCATGTGGAACTCCATCAAACTGCCTCGTAACTCTCATTAGGTGTAGCTCTCAAGCTAATTTTCAAGTTCCTGGATTACCACCTTCGAAACATAGATCTCCCCAAATTATTGAATAACAATACATATCAAGCTACATCCGTAGTGGTCCATTAAGTTTTTTCACAAGTCTCATAAAGATACGAGTCCATAGATCCCCAGAAAGTTTTTTGGCAACAATATGTGTTGATTTTATACTAGATCCCTTCCTAACTTAAAAAATAAACTTCATAATAGATAAATTCTTCAATACTGTTAGCATAAAAAATTAAAACAAAAAGTTATGCTTCTCATACAAAGCACCATCTCTGAGCAAGAAGCTAGCTTGAGATAATGACATTAGCATCTAGTGCCTCCACACTCTTGTTTGGCAGTCATTAGTCTTTCCCCCTAGAGATGGTACTACAATCTCTAAAAGTCCAAGCAACACAATCAAGGTTTTCAGACATATTTGGAAATCTTAATCTTATAATGCAATAGAATGCTGAATCCAACGAAAAAAAGCATTAACTATGTTTCCTACAAGAAAATAAAAAATGCCCTCAGAAGCCATCTATAAAAAATGATTTTGAAATGACAAGATAAAACTTATATCTTCAAAGAAAATAAGCTTTCGCCTGTTTCAATGATGTGACTACACCTTTATTTATCCAAATAAATAATATTTATCAAAACAAAACATGCCACTCAAAATACAAAATAAAAAAAATTATTTCTTACCAAAACCTCCACGCCTCCACATAGGCATCCATTGTAGGCATGAGATGAAAATAGTTATATGTAAAAACAAAATTTATCGGCAGCCGCTAAACTGATTACTGGAACATACCATATGCTTTGAAGTATTCAATAATCCACATGGTTAGGTTGACTACATATGAATTGATAGAGAATTCACCAGTCAACGCTTCTTACCATCAACAAATTAACCGTTTTCAACATTTTTACCAGCCACTATTAATGCCTCTGTAGAAACTACAACACAACAATAGAAAATTAAAAATGGCAAGACATTTTAACTCCAGCCTTCAACGTCATATAGGAGCAAGACAAAAAAAAATAGAAGTTCAATGCTGTTTCTGCCTATGCATTCGTAAAAATGCACCCTCCATGATTTTCTTAGGAGAATTTGGAAGCATGAAAGGAATTATGGAAATAGTTTTAGTCATTGGCTCTAATATCATGTTGAAGAATGTAGACAAAATTATTGTAAAATAATCTAATTTATAATATGTGCACCAAAAATTTATACAGTATGATTATTATTAATCATTGGGAGATTGCAATGTTTGTGCAAATGCATATTCTGGTCCAACTTCCCGAACTAGTCTACAGAAACTAACTTCCAACTAATTACTAATTTAAGTTACTAAAGCGATTTAATTAAAATGCAAACCTTACTTTTCTAACATTATTATAATTTCCAATATCTATTTGGCAATTTGCTGCATCTTATGGCTATATAGGTTGCCCTTAATAAAATTTGATAGCTTTTTACTATATTGTATATACTGCTTTTAAATCATTTGTAATTGTTCTATATTTAGTAGAGTGATGCTGCCAGTTCCACAACATGCATTATTTTTTTTTTTTAACCCTGAGGTGTCCCCGCGATCCAGCCTGGTGACCCAGCATGCCGTATCTTGGGTACCAAGGGTGAACATTAGTATGATGGTATATTTCTAGAATAACGGTCATCATTATGATAACAATTGTTTTAAGTTTTTAACCATTATGTATGTGTGTTCACTTATGCACAATAAACCCTGCCCGAGGATTACAACACAAATTCTGACAAGGCATAGTGCAAATACTCCGACTATGAATAAACATGGCAAGTCTACATTTTGACTTGAACTTGGGACTCTAGCAAATTAGAAAAATTTGAAGTAAACTTAATCAATAATGTATGAGAAGCATAAAAATGAATTTGGAGAACACATATGTTTATTTTGATAATAGTAGTGTAACTTGGAATTAGGGTTAGGGTTGACTTGGCAAATCAAAAGCATAAACGAAATCTAATTAGTCTAGAAAAATCTGTGAAAAAAATATGAAACACTCAAAAAACAGAGAGAAAATGACTGTTTTTGTCATTTCAATCCAAATAAAGAGAATAACCTTTCATTTTACATAGTGTAAAACATTTTTCAATTTTTTAGAAAATATATGCAAAAACGTCAGTGACAGATAGAATGTGAATGTTATGAAAAAAATGCAAAAGAAAAAATTGTCATGTTCTCACAAACATGTGTGGACTCACTTTGCACATACATATTTTAGATTGTCATAATCTATTGTCTATCATTTTGTTAACTTTTATGAGTCATAATTGTATGTTCCAATATTTCAATGTAATGAGAAATTAATGACCTTGCTTTTTTTCTCTTCACTTCCTTATAGGAATACATAACAGGTGTGTGGAAAAGATGTACTCCTCGTTTTAAATATAAACGTGATCTTGAAAGTGTGATTAACTATCACAAAAATTTAACCAAGAGAGGTTATCGTGCTTTGATCTACAGGTAAAGTGCTACTATACGAATAAAATCTTTTCGCTTACATGTCATGTTTGTTAGAAGGGTTACAAGTTTTCAACTCATCCAATTTGAAGTTACTTGTGGTTGCAGTTATTTTAGAGCTGCCTTGTATCATTGTAAGCTCAATACTCAACACTGCATAAGAGATTGACTTTAATCATTAATGTATCTAAATGTTGTAACAGTGGTGATCATGATATGGTTATAAATGTTGTAACAGTGGTGATCATGATATGGTTATACCATACGTTGGAACTGAGGCATGGATGAGATCATTAGGGTATTCAATAGTCGAGGGATGGAGGTCTTGGTTTGTAGATGGTCAGGTTGCTGGGTAAGACTATATATAGGTTCTTAATGATGGACATAGTAAATTACTATAAAGTTAGTTTGTGATGTTGTTATTTGGATTCAATTGTGTAGTTTTCGAGTCAAACTCATTGATTTCTGGAGGAAACTCCATGGTTAAGCGCACTTGACTTGGAGTAACACTGAGATAGGTGACCTCTTGGGAAAAGCCCGATGTTTCATCCCTATGAGCATCACCTAGATGCAATGAGTGTTAAGTGTTTCATTCATTCTTATGAGAGATGGGTTCTTGTGAACCACTATTCATGAAACATGAGTCAATGAGTTTGGCTCAAAAACTGCACAGTTGAATCCTCATAGAAACATCACATTTTAACTTGCTTTGGAATATATCTCCTGCTTATCAATAAAGTTAGTTACTTTCTGTTCAATTCCAATGAAAGGAAAGATTTAAGTTTGTTTATTTATAGAAAGAAATAATGATGCCTGCTGCATGTGGTGTCTAGATATACAAGAACATATGATTACAACCTAACATTTGCAACTGTGAAGGTGAAAGTTCTAATTCTACTTTTAGTTAGAGTTTTCAGAAGTTTGTTTGATTTTATCTTTGCATCGAAAGAAAAACTTTTTTTTGAAATAAGAGACGGTTGATCTGTTTAAATTTTGAAGAGCTAATAATGAAACATTTTTTTATAGGGAGCTGGACATACAGCACCAGAATACAAGCCTAGCGAAGCATTCTTGATGTTCAAATCATGGATCTTTGGAAAGCCTCTTTGAACATTCAAATAAGATATTATTATTGTCTTATTTAAAAAATTTTCATTTTAGGCATATGAATGAAAATAATGAGGTGTAACTTGGAACTCTGGAAAGTCTTTGTGCAGTATGTTTTTTAAGCTTGTTCAAAAGTTCTTCATTTGAAGTACATTTATAGAAATAATGAGGTCTAACTCTTACCTCGTTTCTCTCATAAAGATGTATCTTCTAAATCCTAAGAAATTAGGAAGAGGATCAAGATATTGAAATTTATTCAAATGCATCTCTTTTAGTTCCTGATATTTTTACTGAATAAATGTCTACATAAAATGGATTTACAAATATTCAAGAAAAGATGGTGGGAAGAGTCACATCCCAAGAATTCAAACGGGATAGCAGCTTGAAACAATACAGATAGATATGCAACAAGAGTAAGAATGCTAAGAAGAGGAGGTGGATCTCTGATTTTAGATTTATAAAATGGTCTATAACTCTATCCTATGCCTTTCCGTGATAATTTGAATTATCAATCTAGACAATCACTCATCTGAAGTAATATTGAAGATATAAAATGTAATCATTGATGTTTTCCTTTGACTTAGACCAATAAATATATTTTCCGGCTAGGAGCAGAAAGAGTTTTATTTTATATGATCCAAAAAGATCTCAATCAAGGAGTGCATTCTTAGAGAAAAGGTTTTAAGAATTGCTTTCCTAGGCCTTCTAATAACAGACAATTTAAAAGTCAAGATTTAATGTATATTATGTTAGAATGTGAATAAAGGTGGTATATGACAACCATGGAAGAAGAATATAGAAGCTACAGATGCATACTAAGAAACTGCCATGACGTGGATTGTTCTAATAAATTTACACCGTTAAATCTTAGACTCCTTATCAATTCCTGTGCAAATTAGCGGAGAGGCCACTGGCAAGAAAATAATGTCTATAAACTCATCCTCATTTATGACATGATTGAACCCACTTATAATATCATCTAGAAAACTTCAATTTTAATTCGTAAATGTAAAGTCCCCTACTCAATAGGACCTTAAAACCACTTAACTTCTTACTTGGAATTTTGTCAAACACTTGTCATGCAATTTATATATGCTGCTGCTATAAAATTCCAGAATATCCAAGCAAGTGCG